>JAGFBZ010000287.1:875000-967500 GCA_018398805.1 Hirundichthys speculiger | reverse complement strand
CATACATTGAATGGAACGTTCAGCAAAGGAAACAGGCTCAAGATTTAGAGGCAACATATTTTAAGACAACACATTGTAGCGTCCGGCTGGACACGAATAGAAAGAATTGGACGAAAAGGTGCTCAACAACCGTCGCTTTATTTCAACCAGAACCGGTTACTGTCGGCCATAACCGCACCAAAAATAAGACAGCAGTACAGGAGAATAACACAGCGGCTCATTAGTTAGGCGTTCTCGGGCTCTCCCACAATAACACACAGGCTTCCCTTTCTCTTTGTTGCTAGTCCTGCCCCCTAACCTATTCTACCCTAAACCTGCCTGCCTCAGCTCGAGATGCATTCAATGAACTCATGTAATCCGAACAACAGAACATCTAAACAATAACAGAGCATCATAACATGAACATAATGTCAAGGTTGCTACAATATTCTGTATTCCAAGAAGAGCAAAATGACGGAAAAGCGACAGCATGGGCTGGCTGAGATGTGGCAGCTAGCAGCGCCAAAAACCAAAAGGAAAAAGGATGTACCAGGTGTACCAGGATGTAATAAATAATTAACACAAATTAGGCACAGATTTCAGATAAATGTGTAATTTTTAACTGTACTTTTTCATTCCAAATTAAAGATGAATGTGTAAGAATGTTAGTAAATTAGAGACTAGCCAAACTTGTAATGAACTACATACACGTTGTTTAGCCTCTTGTAACTACAAGGCCCATTCTAATGTATTGTAGAATCAGATTAATATCAAGGACGTTAATGTTATCATAATCCAAGTAAACATGGAGTTATAAAATAACCAGTTTATTTTTGTTTGATTTGTTATTAAATACATGCAGGCCAGCTGACAGTCTTGTCTGGGCCCGGGACAAGATAATGATAGGCCCTCCCCTACACCACCGCCGTTTTTTTTTTTTTTTTTTTTTTTTTTTTTTTTTTGTCACTAAACATCACCAGTTATGTTTGATATATTGTGATGTGTAATGCAATAAATAAGGTATTGTATATGAGGAGAAAATCTTAGCTCTCCATGGCAGCTGAAGTCTGAGTTAAATATGAAAGGACCTGCTAATATTATTAAGATTTATGCATACACATTTTCTAATTCTTATACATGCAGGAAAAATAGACCAGGGAAGAATACATTAGGCATTTTAATTTGAAGAATTTTTTCGTTGTCAACTGATAATACAGTAAATAAACATGTATATCAAACTTTAAATGAAAACTTGAATTGTCAGTTTTATATCTTCAAAACCAAATGAACATCTCCATCTTTTGAATTTAGGGCACTTGTTGACTTTTTTCTACTTTAAAAGAGAACAACAAACATGGGAGGCCAAAATAGGGTGTTTTTTGAGCTGCTATATGTTAACCAGTCCCTATCTATTTTTTCCCGTCCATTGTGGGATGGGGAATATGTCAAATAGTTTTGGAAATTGCCTGCCCTCTGCATCTGCCGGCAATTCCTTTGCCCTCTCGATGAAAAGGCGTTCATTTGTCATTGCACATATTCACTCTATCAGGAGTCGTTTGTAGTGGGCTGATAATCAGTCTCCAGGGCCGTTTCTAGTCACCTTGGGGGCCCTAGGCAAGTGTGAGCATGGGGGCCCTCCCGGCCCAAAAACACCAAGAAAATCATCAATCAATCCAAAAAAATCTTTTATTTTAAATAACACAAGTGCACAATAATGTAAGAACACTTGCAGTTGTGGTTGTTGTTGTGGACACAGTTTATTTGAGAATTCAAGATCTGAGATGTACACTTATCACCTAGATTCTGGGCAAAGTTTGTGTTACCTTCTCTTGATGAAGTGCTGGGAGTGGAGGCCAGGGTACCACTTGATGTTGAAGTCTCTCCCGAGTCTCTTCCCGTGTCTTCATCTTCAATATGAGAAGTTGATGGTGTATTTAAATATAACAATGTTGCTGAGATTAAAAGTGATCGCTACAAACAGCTCAGGGAGATAAATTCACTTTGCCATCAGCAGTGGGAGCATCCTTTGGAGGAAGAGGTTCCATGAATTTAAGCAGAGAACCTTGAAGGAGTAAGAAAAGATCTGGTTAGTTTTTCTGATTTGTATGTTTAGTACATTGATTTAGCCTAGCTATAGAGTAGTCTGTAACAGACAACAGATTTAAGCATTCTGCTTGAAAATTAGACAGCTGATGCTTTAAAAACAGTGAACAACCAGAGCACATAAGTGGAGTTTTGTTGTAAAAAAAAAAAAACAGGTGTTTTCAGTAGTAACAAGAGTAATAAAAGAGTTGTTAAAACACCACTGCTTCATTTATGCAGTTTAAATGAATATTTTGCATTAGTTAAAACATGGCAGCAGCCAGCAGCAACACTATTTGTTACTACACAGCTATGTTTTGTTGTTAACAGTGGTGTTTCCAGAGGTAATAACGTTAGGTAATATATGCAGAGAGAAACTGTTCGCATTCGTTAGCATTTGCCAGCCAGTGAGCTAGCGAAAATAGACCTCATCCTCAAGCATAGCCTAGCTTTTTTTTTTCTTTTGGCCTAATAGCCACACTTGTACAACACTGAAGACTCAAACTCCTAATTTATCAAATGAACTGTCACTTACCGGTGTCTTGCTTTGTCTTTGCCTCTTCTTCCTTTTTCTTCTTCCGTTTTTCATAACCGGAAGGATAACTTCGTTTCATTTTTCCTTTTAAATTTTCCGCCGCTAAATACACTTGCTGGCTGAAGTCCAAAGCCAAAATTGGTTGAGGGGACGGGCCCGCGCCCTGTGTTGAGGGGGTACTCCGAGGGTGATCTGTCGCTGCATTTACCTTTCACCACAGGGGGACAGACGGTGTGTCGTTGCATTTAGTTCCTAATCAGTCGTTGTCTGGGGGCCCCCCGATTGGTCGGGAGATGAACCACAAGTGCGGGGCCCCGCCCCACATTGAGGGGGGCCTCCGAGGGCGACCTGTCGCTGCATTTTCCTTTCACCACAAATAGGACTATTCTGACATTTTTTTAAATTCCACAATTTAATGAGGGCCCAGTTGTGGGCCCCCCTCTCCCTGGGCCTGGGACAGCAGACCCGTTTGCCCCCCCCTATCGACGGGCCTGAATACATTAGAGATGCGCGGATGACGTATATTTTAACCCGCAACCGCTTCTTAAAATCTATCTGCCCGCTATCCATTTGCAGGAACGTTTTTTCACCAATTTTCAAAACCAAACCGACCCGCCATCCTTTTTAATAATATGTAAAATATTTTTCCTTATTATTATTATTTGAGTACGTCAACCGCAACCCGCCCGAATCTAAACTATTATTTTTTTGACGAGTCATCCGCCCGATATGCGTATTATCCGCTCCGCCCGCGGGTGCGCGGTTCAACCGCGCATCTCTAGAATACATGTATTACACTTTGCTCTTTCAAACTTGCAATTACTTTCTTTACTCTTGTTTAACAAGAGACATGCAACGTTATGGCTAGGGTTATTTTAATTAAAAAAAAAAAAAGGTACATCTGAACATCCCATTTTGCATCTCAAAATGCTGGAAAATGCGTCTCCGAGAGTCTAGAATTTCAAAATTTCCTGGGGGAGCATGCCCCCAGACCTTGGGGGCATTCGGGCCTTCGGGCCTTGCAACTCCAAAAGTTGTGAAAACACTGATATTGTGATAGCAGACCATATAAGGCAGTGGTTCTCAAACTTTAATGCCGCGTACCACCTGAGAAACTATTGAGCTCTCCGAGTACCACCATGATGACCAATTTTAAAATATAGCCATATACCGTATTGGCCGGAATATAGGACGATATTTTATTCTAGAAATCATATTCTCAAAAATGGGGGTCATCTTATAATTGAGGAACTAGACTTTTGTATTGTAATTACACATCGGCGCCACTAGATGGAGCCAGTATCCGGGTAACCAGTAAGAATGGAGGAATCCACGCAGCCAACTCGAGCAAAGAGCTTTGAAAGTTGTTGGAGTCCAGAATTAGTTTTTTACAGACTGAATTATTTATGTTGTTCTAGAATAAAACTCGACTTCAATAGTTATGCAGTTATGGAACTACATGGTTGTAGCTTATTCAGTCATATTTTCAGATTTCAAGAGAACACAGTTTATTAAATAGTACCATACCTTGATCTTAAATAACATGGAAATCTGACACGCAAGTATGGTACCATACTTCCTAAAAAAGATGAAATCATTAAAATATTTAACAATACAGCAGAATGTTATCTCGCTAGGAGTTTTTTCAATAGTAATTGTACAATAAAAGGTTGTTTTATGAATAACCTTATTGCCTTCATCATATTTTCCCAAAATAATATTGAAAAACAGGGGTCGTCTTATAATCAAAGTCGTCCTATATGCGGGCCAATACGGTATGCCTTCTCAGTTAGTTTTAAACATACAGGAGAGATGTTTATTCCTTATTGTGGTTATTTATTGTTACCTGAATTTAATCTTGAAACGTTGTATTTATAATGCATTGACAAGTCATAACGTTCCCGTGCGTACCACCAAGAGCGCTTGTGTACCTTTGCGCACCACTGATATAAGGCATTAACACCATAAGTCGGAGAATGACAGCAATATCTTTGTGGGCTCCTCATTTACAGCAGCTCTACACATGGCCGGAAGGCAGGACTAGATTTTGTTGGTAGTTTTGAAAACTTCGAACTCATTTTACATTAATTTTCATGAATGCCCAAACACACAAATTTTTGCTCTGGTCACAGTTTACACACAAATCTGTTCTGCTCATGGTTCATGAATGAAGCCCAATGTGTACATTACCTTTTGGGTTGTGGGAACTCCACTGAACAAAACTGTACATGGAGGGGTCTGGGGGGGTCCAAAAACCAGTCACACCAGATACTGCACTAGTATCTGGTGTGACCACCTTTTGCCTTCCACAGTGCAACACATGGCCTGTGCATAGAGTTGATCAGGTTATTGATTGTGGCCTGTGGATTGTTGGTCAACTCCTCTTGAATGGCTGTGCGAAGCTGCTGGATATTGGCAAGAACTGGAACACACTGTCATAGACGCCGATCCAGAGCATCCCAAATATGCTCAATGGTGACATGTTAGGTGAGTATGCTGGCCATGCAAGAACTGGGATGTTTTCAGCTTCCAGGAAAAGTGTGCAGATCCTTGCAACATGGGGCCATGCATTATCATGTTGCAACATGAGTTGATGGTTGTGGATAACAACAATGGGCCTCAGGATCTCATCATGGTATCTATCCATCCATCATCTTCTGCTTGGTCCTGAGTCGGGTCGAGGGGGCAGCAGCTTCAGCAGAGAGGTTCAGACCTCCCACCCCCAGCTACTTCCACCAGCTCCTCTGGGAGAACCCTGAGGCGTTCCCAGGCCAGTCAAGAGATATAGGTCCCTCCAGCGTGTTCCGGGTTTGCCCCGTGATCATCTCCCAGTTGGACATGCCCAAAACACCTCTCCTGGTGGGCATCCTGACCAGATATCCGAACCACCTCAACTGGCTCCTCTGGATGTGAAGGAGCAGCGGCTCTGAGCCTCTCCCGAATGACTGAACTTCTCACCCTATCTCTGAGGGAGGGTCCAGCCACCCTACGTAGAAAACTCATTTCTGCCACTTGGATCTGCAATTTCGTTCTTTCGGTCACTACCCACAGTTCGTGGCCACAGGTGAGCGTTGGAACAAAGATTGAGCGGTAAACAGAGAGCCTTGCCTTTTGGCTCAGCTCTCCTCTTCACCAACACGTCCGTACCACAGCCGACGCTGCACCAATCTGTCTGTCGATGTTATGGTATCTATTTATTCAAAATGCCATCAATAAAATGCACCTGTGTTTGTTGTCTATAACATACACCTGCTCATACCATAATCCCACCGCCACCATGGGCCACTCAATCCACAACATTGACATCAATAAACCGTTCACCCACACGACCCCATACATGCTTGTCTGCCATCTGCACTGTACAGTGAAAACCAGGATTCATCCGTGAAGATAATACCTCTTCAAAGTGCCAGATGCCATTGAATGTCAGAATTTGCACACTCAAGCTGGTTAGGACGATGAACTGCAGTCAGGTTAAGACCCCAGTGAGAATGACGAAGCATGCAGATGAGCTTCCCCTGAAACAGGTTTTCTGACAGTTTGTGCAGAAATTCTTTGGTTATGCAAACCGATTATTGCAGCAGCTGTCTGTGTGGCTGGTCTCAGACAATCTTGGAGGTGAAGATGTTGAGGTCCCTGGCTGGTGTGGTTACATATGGTCTGCAGTTGTGACACCAGTTGAATGTACTGCCAAATTCTCTGAAACACCTTTGGAGATGGCTTAAGGTAGCGAAATGAATATTCACGGGCAACAACTCCGGTGGACATTCCTGTATTTACCATGCCAGGATTGTGATGCATGGTAAAACTGCATTTTAGGGTAGCCTCTTATTGTGGCCAGTCTAAGGCACATCTGTGCAATAATTATGCTGTCTAATCAGCATTTTGATATGCAACACCTGTGAGGTGGATGGAATATCTCGGCAAAGAAGTGCTCACTAACACAGATGTAGACAGATCTGTGAACAGTATTTGAGTGAAATAGGCCTTTTGTGTACGTAGAAAAAGTCTTTGATCTTTGAGTTCAACTCATAAAAAATGCGGGCAAAAACAGAAGTGTTGTGTTTATATTTTTGTTCAGTATACTTTTACTTTGTAGTATTTGTTGAATTATTAAATTGTGTTAGTGTAATAGTTAATGTGGTTGACTTATTAAAATAAGGGCATTTAAAGTCTTGGCAAATACTTGACAAACAAGGAATTATTTTCTTGCCTGTACAAAGAGTACTCATTAACGATAGAAGCAATAGCTCTTCTTTTTCACGGATTTATAACTCAGGCTTCTGTGGCATTTGACCTTTTACAGTGTCCATGGCCAAAGTTTGTCCCCTCAGGTGGTGGGACTTGGTAGAGCAGCAATGCCACAGCTCGCAATGGGAAGAGGAAGTGCTCTACTTGGATCTTTTCCTTCAGGTCAGATCAAGTCTATTTCCCAAACACCTGAGCTGCAAACCAAACTCCACCATCATCCTCTCTTAACAGGTAATGACACTTAAAAAGGGAATCTGAGTAAATGTTGAAAAGATCAAATGTTTACTTCATTAGATGGATTGTGATCACAATTGATAGGAAAACATAGCTTAACAGCGATGGCTTAAATCAAACAATGCCTTTTTAATAACCCAAGAATGCTGTTGCAAAAAGAGTTGGGACATGATGGGAAATTGATGGGAGAGAGCTCAAGATGGTGGGGGGCTGCTACACTAAAGGTTTACCCCCAAAATTGCAGAGATTAGTGGGCTGAAGAACACCCATGGAAATTGCGGCAGGCAGGACAAAGTGCAAGAGCAACTACATATCAGAGATGCTTGAGTAGCAAGGGCACTGAGGGATTTGTAGGAATGAAATGGAATTTTATAAGTTATAAAAGTCTTGACCAGTGGAGATGGAGATGGGGTGTTACACACGCTGCCAGTCTTTGCTTGGTATTCTGGAATCTGAGTTCTGAACGCAGTCTGTCCAGGATTTTGATGGAAGTTCTTATCAGTGTAGTCATCCCAATGTTGGTGGGGATGCAACCGTCAGATGTTTTTCAGGTGGAAGGAAGATTTAGTGATCTGTAGCATTGATTTTGGACTTAAATGAGAGGATGGAGTCCAGGACGACACCAAGGTTGCAAATCTCTGAGGAATTGGGGCAGCTGTCGGTGTCAACAAGGAGATCACCAGCCTTCTGGAGAAAGACCTTAGGAATTAAAAGTTACAGTTTTATCGCTGTTGAGTTTCAGTAGGTTAGATGGCATGTCAACACTTAGCATTAAAAATTGAAAGAGTGACCCAATGATATACCAATACTGTAACAATTTTCATTAAATTTTATCTAAATGTCTAACGGAGTACAAATACTCTAAAGGAGATGTGCCCTTGACTCAAGAGGCCAGCGTGCTTTCAACAGTTGCAGCACCAAAGGAGGAGCTGACAATGGAGGCATTGCAGTAAGTGGACTTCCCTTTTTGTTTTTTTACTTGACCATTTGATATAAGTCACCCATGACTTTATGGCCCTTGGTCACCCTTCTTGGAGGCTGCTTGGCCAGTTGATCATGAATGCAGTCAAAGAGAACTCTGTATTGACATTTATTTAACAAAACCAAAGGTTAATACACATTTTTGCCTACCTGTTCCATGTTATATGTTAATGTAAACTGAAAGAGTTACATTCTCAATTTATGGGGGGGGGATGGGGGGGGGGGGGGTAGTTTTAAAAATATTTGGCACAGTGGCTAGTTCCTCCATGTCACAGAAGAGTACGTGTCCTCCTCTCATAGAACTGTTATTTTCTTCACAATAGATTGTTTTTAGAGTCAACTTTTTAAAAAATGATTATTTTGAGGGCAAGTATTAATAAAAAATATAATTTATCAAAACTCAAGTGAAGTCATGGAAAAATTAAAAAATTAACCTTTAAAATTTCACCTGGGGAAAACTGTACAAACGTTTGCCTCATAGTGTTAAGGACATGTTAATTTAAGCTTTACAGGTACATGTGAAGGTGATCAGCTGTGAGTTGTGGCAAAATGTTTATATTGTGTTCTTAAACCCTCTTGTTAGTGAGCCACTTAGTAAAGCTGGAACAAAAGGAGCTCCTATAACTGTTGGGTCAAACCACATCCCAGTGAAATGCATGAATGAAGCTGTATATCAGTACCATGTTACATTCACGTAAGTATACTTTGCCTTTCCTGCAGCTATTCCACAAAAAGAAATAAAATACTGAATTGAAACTGTTTCTGTGTATGATAACATTTTCAGACATTTTAGGATTGATTAATACAGTTGTTGGTGTTAAGAAAATTAATTCTACTGTTGGATTATTTATTTATTTATTTTTTAATAGTCCAAACGTTGAATCAGTGGGAATGCGTTTTGGCATGATGAAAGATCATCGTTCAGCAACAGGAGAAGTGGTGGCTTTTGATGGCTCCATACTCTACCTGCCAGTAAAAATGAACAATGCAAGTATCACCCTTATCGTGTTGCTGGTTAAAATGTCAGAAATGACTTCAGACTATGCTGTTGTCTCAAGTTTCCTACATTTTTAAATATGATTTTCATTCTAATGTAAAGTTGAATCCTAGTAGATTCCAGTTGTCTAAAATGAGTAACATCTGGATTAGGGCTGTAGCGATACACTAATCATACGATATGATATATTTGGCTCACGATACGATATATATCGATATTCATCTTAGAATAAATTTACATCATTTTCCGAAAGATTTTAACAGGACAAAGTGATTTTAGTGACATCTTGTGAGTGTTCCAATTACTTTGTTTGAATTAATTGAACTGAAAGCATCAATTACACATTATATGGCTGACAGAAAGCTTGCAAAATGCTGGACAAAATGAATAAAAGACATTAGGATAGCGGGGCTCCATCGCGTTCACCATGCACCTAAAGCCGGCGTTTTCCACCACTGAATACGGTCTCAAATCCTGACAAATAAAGTAGGCAATGGACTCTGTAATTTTCTGCGACCTAGGTAAAGTAGATGAAAACTGGTGGCAACAACTGCCATCACTGTCCAGCATGGTTTGTTTCGGATCGTGCCTCAACTTCTTGGGCTAGCTCTCAGTTAGCATTGCCTTGTCCGGGTGGTGACGTTTCAGGTGGGCTCGCCTCGCAAGTTGGTGGTATTTCCAGAGTGCTTCACGTTTGTGTGACACAGCTTGCAAACCGCCATACTTTTGTCTAAATCTTCGCTTTCATTTTTCTTTTTAAAACCGAACTGCTCCCACACATCTGCTTTTAAGCCTGCAGGTGCTGCGTTTATACTTGCTGCCATTTTCCTGACTGGCTCAGCTCTAGCTGGTTTCTGGATAACTTGTTAGAAATGCTCTTCAGCGACACTAGGGGCTGGCGGAGTTAATGGCTCTTCTTGCACTTTGCAGGAAGAGCACCCGTGCGGGACACGGGGGTTTTGAAGGGAGCTTAGAATATTGATACCCGCGGCTGAAATATCGATACTCCCTGGGGAAATAAAATACGATATATCGCAGAATCGATAAAATCGCCCAGCCCTAATCTGGATGGTCTGGAACAACTGACAGTAGCTTCAACTATTACATTCTGTTTTATTTGTGAAACCCATCCCCATGTTCTTTGTTTTTCTTATTGATGACATGCAGGTGGTGGTTCTTAAGAGTTTGAGAAGGACCGATAATGAAGAAATAGAAATCAAAATCCAGATGACGAAGATTTTACCACCACACTCTGATCTTTGTATCCCATTTTACAATGTGGTTCTCCGGAGGTATTTGTTTTGCATACATTTCCTACGATGTTTGCTCAGGGAGGTGGAAAAACTGTTCCAATTAGGGTTTGCATTAGGGTTTGCATTAATTCGAGCCACATACTCAAAATAATGTCATGCTTTATGATTTGAGCTGTCAAGCATCATTTGTAAGTCTTGGGATAGATGTGACTGTTTTTTATTTTTGTTTTTGTTGTTTGTTTTCTGTTTGTTTATTTTTAGAGTAATGAAAATCATTGGCCTGAAGCAGGTTGGCCGAAATCATTACAACCCAGAAAGCGCAGTCATTCTTGGAAAACATCGGTTAGTAGTTTTTCATATCAGCCACCAATTCCTGCCAATGTTGTGACATCCCTATTCCGTTCATTGCCCTGTGTGTTTTGTAGGCTTCAAGTGTGGCCAGGATATTCAACCGCTATTAAACGCACAGATGGAGGTCTGTACTTGTCTGTGGACGTGACTCAAAAAGTTCTGCGAAATGACTCTGTGCTGGATGTCATGTAAGTCTGCACAACAGCTAACAAAGTTTCTAGTTTGCAGTTTTACATTTGTGGGTAAATTATTTTATTGTATGTTTGTAAGCTAATCATCTATGTTCTTGATCTTCTACAACTGTCGTTTTACGTTGTTGCATTTAAATTGCAGCATGACACATTTGAAATGTGTGTAAGCTCTTTACTTGAATTTGACTAATTATTTAATGAGATTCTTCACAACTTAAAAAAAAAAAAAAAAACACCATTCAAACTCACTGGGGGGGTGGAGTTTTCTGGAAATATTTGATTTACAGTGCAGGATCCTTTGAATTTTCTCTTGTCTCACAATGGGCACTCAGATTGTAAAATCAAGGTTTAGACTGTGACTTAACCATGACCAGGGTAAACATAGCTTTTTGTATGTAAATATTCCATTATACAAGATATTTTTATGCAATTGTTTTCTGAGGTTGTATTAAAGGAGGAGGAAAAAGTGACCTTTTATCCCGCTGTCATCAAGGAACACACTGTACCAACAGAGCAAGGAGAACTTCCAAGACGAATGCACCAAAGAACTTGTTGGCTGCATTATCATCACCCGTTACAACAACCGCACATATCGGATCGATGCTATTGAGTGGAATAAGTCGCCCAAAGACACCTTCACTTTAATGGATGGCACAGAAACCAGCTTTTTGGATTATTACAGGTGATAATGCAGAATCTACAAACTCATAAAAAAGCACAAAAGCATAGCAGGTGCATTGCAATACTGTCATTTATTCATTTTAGAGCAGCAAAGACTTCTCCACCTACAGTGGGTTATATTGTTGTTTGATGCACACTTTTATGGTTTCGTATGATTTTTGATTTTTCAACAGCAAGAACTATGGAATTGCAGTCAAAGAGATGAATCAGCCTTTACTCATGCATCGACCAAAGGAAAGATCCAAACCAGGGGGGAAGGTAAAACCTCTTCTCAAGATTAATTATTTCACTGTGAGGATAAAGGCAAAAGATTGCATGGTTTCAAAAAGAAAGAAATAGAAGATGAGGTTTCTTAAATGGATCAGTTGGCATTCCTAAATCTATACCGTCACTACCATCTTGTGGCCACAAGTCTGGGTTACCATCTTCTGCTTTCAAATGCAGAATTTCTCTCTGCTGTGTGTGTGTGTGTGTGTATATATATATATATATATATATATATATATATATATATATATATATATATATATATATATATATATATATATATATATATATATATATGATTGATTCCCCCATTTGAGTTTTTTGCAGTGTGTTGTTCCCTGTATTCAAAAAGGCATGAGGATGTAAGGTGACTCTTAGCCTGCATTTTTTTGCAGAACAAAAAGTTTTTCTTTTAATAAGCTATCTTGACTAAATATTTTATCAATTTCTAATTGACAATGAAAAAAAATGTTGAATCAAGAAACTAAATTAGGCCTCATTTTTATATCCATTGTCAGGCATGAAAATCCCTCACCTTTCGGCAAAATTCGTCAAAAAGGGTGACCTGTGTGAATCGTATAGATCCGAGGAGTTTTCTTTTTTGAGGGGGGGGGGGGGGGGGGTCGGAGTCGGGAGATTTATTTATTTTTAATTATTATACAATTGCCCTAATAAGCAAACTGAGCACTTCATAAATCGGCAATTTAAATGACACTTGGACGGTCAGGTCAGATTGTTCCATTATTCCAGTCATACGAACATTCTTCATTCATGTGTACTTGGAGTACTCGGTTACATTGCTAAGCGAGACGAGAAGCAGGACCTAATGATATATATACGCCAGGGACAAGGCAGACGAGCGTACATTCACATTTCCTACCTGCATTTACTAGTGGATTGAATTTGGTGAGTTATGGTTTCAATCGTTTTCATACTTTGCGGTAAAACAAAGTTACTGCTGTTCGCTGCAGCTAAAGTTGAATAGGGCCCTTTGGAATCCACGATCACGGAATTGTGGAATTGAAGATTAAAAATGGAATTCACTCTAAATGTGTAATGTGACAGAACTGAATGACAATTTGCGTAAACCCACAAACTTTTCTTCAAACACAACCCGCATCTCGGTGCGTGCAAGAGTGCATCCAAATGGCATCAATGTGCGTCCACCTGGTCACATGTGAACGTGCACAAACGGCTCTACCTCTGGAATTAACTCTTGTATAAAAAGCGTGATTTGGCCTCAGTTGAACACCTGAGAAAATAGCAGAGATCGTCTTAAAATGGCTTGATCACCAGTTAAACCATAGACGACCAGAGCGTGTTTACTGGGAGGACACCAACTATCTGGGACTTTCAGGTAGCTGCAGTGTTGGGCAAGTTCACAGAAATTAAAATGAACTAATTCAGTTCATCATTTCAAAAAATGAACTAAATAGTTCATTTTTAATTATTTTTTTCTTATTCTTTAATGTTGCTGCAAGCAATTATTAGTCAAAATGATTGCCACTGCCCATATACTACACCACAAACGGCAATTATTTTATCAATTTTATCCGTCGAAAAATATGTCTGTCATCTCCCTTTCAGTTTCTCTCTACAGCAGCTATTCCCAAAACTTCAGAATACCATGGCCTAATTTGAAATTTTTTTCAATATTTTTAATATTTAATTGGCCTGGTTTACTTGACATGGATTGTTGTCTACGATTACTGTCCTGCTAACATTGTCAGTTTTCTAGCCATAACGATCCATCTCCATCTGGCCATCTTGTCATTCATCAGCTATGGACTGTTATGTGTTGAGGTTCAGAGGAACAAAGTGTTTAAAGGTGGGGTAGGTGTTCTTTTTTTGCAGCACTTTTTACAATATTGCCTGAAAACCTTTTCACATTCCCATTGCACCCACTGAAATAAAATGTTTGCAAAAAAAAACTAAACGTTTTGGTCCAGTCTAGAGGGTATAATCAGAGAAAAACTCATGAAAAAATAGTGATCATCAATACTTTCATTGGCTGCCTAATATGTCCATCAAATATCAATGCACTCCCACCCACCCCTCCCTCACTCCCTGCGGTTGATGTAGTCGTGAATCGTGTGAAGGCGTGGTTTCGAGGGGTGAGCTGAAGAGGAGGAGGCGGAGCCTTTGGGAGGAGGGAGGGAGTGTATATTTTCAAAATCTCACTTGAGTTGGATTGTTGGAACCGTTTTTTCAAAGAACACCTTAGAGGTGTCCCGATCCGATATTCGGATCGGATCGGCCGCCGATATGCGCAAAAAATGCGGATCGGTATCGGATCGGCAAGCCCTAAAAATGCTGATCCAGACTCCCGATCCATTTTTTTTCGAAAGTCCGTTCCGGGTTTTCCAGCGCACCGCGCAGCGCATTATTCAGATAACCCATTCCAGGTTTTGCTCTGTGTTTCCCTAATATCCGGTCCGCATTTTCCAGCACACCTTCAGCACACGAGCATCTCCCTCCCAATCAGTGTTGCCAACTTAGCGACTTTGTCGCTATATCTAGCGACTTTCCAGACCCCCCTAGCGACTTAATTTGTAAAAAGCGACTAGCGACAAATCTAGCGACTTTTTCTGGTGATTTAGCGACTCACTGGCACTCAAACCGCTAGGTTTGAAGCCATCACTTGGCCGCTGCTGTCTGCGTCCCGAGCCGCGCTTCTCTCTCTTTCTCTCTCTCTGTCGGGCACAGTGCACAGCCACAAACACCCCGCCCCCCGCGCGAGACAACTCGAGCTCCTCTCCACACCCCCCCACACCCCCACAACTCAGGTTGTGTTTGGTTAATACAATTAACAATATTATCTGCACTTATGGCTTGTAAAGCCGTGGTTTACTGATGCCATTTCTGGTTGTTATTTATCATTTTGTCTATTTTGTGTTGATTTGTTGAATAAATAGGTCAGTTTCTCGTTACCAACCAATGTGTATTATTCAAATGCACCTAATTCAGCTGGCTAGTTATTATCAAGAGTAAAACCCTATTCAGCATGAGTCTGACAACAAAGTAAGTTGGTTAAATGACTTAAAACTTTAATACATGCTCAGATAGGCCGGTATCGGTATCGGCAGATATCACTATCGGATCGGAAGTACAAATAAATATCGGTATCGGATCGGAAGTTCAAAATGCTGGATCGGGACATCTCTAGAACACCTACCCCACCTTTAACTCTGAAGGAGGAAGACATAACAAATGTCTTTTTGTCTTCTGATCATGTTGAACACAGAATCTTCTAATGCTCATTTCTGAGCACTGCTGAAGCATCTGTTGAAGCATGCAAAATTTCTCCATGTCACACACATCACTAGTTCAGGTCTGCCCAAAAGGGTTTTGACGTGTGGTTCTCCTAGGTCACTTAAGTGAACACAACAGCCGCACTGTGATGAGCACCAAAACTGCCATACCAAGAGTGATCTGAAGAGGTAGTCTTGGTACAGCTTTCGTTGTAGTCTGGGGCAGCTTGTTTGTGATGTGAAAGACCACGACCTCGGACCGACCCAACTACATGACAAGAGGCTTAACAACACATTGACAGTTGCAAAGGAGCTCTAAACATTTCAAAAGAAAGTGATGCTCGTAGTCGTGGATGAATTAATTCCAGCCGATATATTTACAAGCTGTTTAGCTTGTCTAGAGTGGTACAAACAAATGATATATAAAAAGCAGAATCTGGTGAGAAGCTTCTAGTAGCTTCCAGAGGGTTGTTTGAAGTTGGCACTGCCTTATCATGTCAGGATTGGATGATTGGAGCGGGTGTGATTGTGGTGTTAACTGCTTGTTAAATGATAGAGCAGTGGTAGTGTCACTTCAAGGTATCAGATGATGTGGAGTTTGAGTCATTTGACACCAGAAAGGTATTAGTTTTCAATACCCAGCCCTGTGCATAGGAAATGGATTTCTTAGATTTATCCAATATAAAGTACAAATGTTCTATGATAAGAGTGTTCATTCATATGTTGGGTGGCATATTTTTGTCATCAAATGTTTGCATCACTGCATTGCAGCAAGTCATTACTGGTGAGATCCTTCTAGTGCCAGAGCTTTGCTTCATGACGGGAATCCCTGAGAAAATGAGGAAAGACTTCAGAGCTATGAAGGTAAGTTTGTCAGCAAAATTTTCTTGATGGGAAGGTCTCAGAACTTTGCATGTTAAACATAGCACAGATTAAAAACATGTCTTTTTTTTATATCAAACACAACTATTTGAAAATTAAGTTAAAAAAGGTCTAACAGTTGCAAAGATGAGTCTGTCTGGCGTGAACGGCTTCTCTTTAGTATATTAACCAGTGACTGACAACTAAAAGGAAACTGAGGAGCAGAATGGTGGTGACATCTGAAAAATTGATGAGCATATCTTGATTTACTACAGGACTTGACCATGCACATCAATCTGAGTGGTGAGCAGCACAGCCATTCAATAAAGAAGCTTCTGAAGAATATCAGCACCACTCCTGAAAGTCAGAAGGAGCTCAGCAGATGGGGATTGGAGATTGGCTTGGACATCCTGATGGTGAAAATTAACATGTTTTGTGATTTCATGTTTTGAAAGATGGCAATGCAGAAAGTGCCAGGAAACACTTTACCCCAAATTTGGCATGATAAATGCCTTAGTTTTCCAGTTAAAGGCTCCACTGTTTTTTTTGTTTGTTTGTTTTTAAGAAAGTACATTATTTTTCCACTTTTGAAGTTTTACATATCAGAGCATGATAAAAACCTATCTGGCCTTTCCAGGTTAAAGCTAAGTAAATACAGCCTCAGATAAACAAAAACATTCAAAATAAAGCACTTACATGTTATACTTAATAAAAAAAACAGCAAAAATGGAGAAGCAGTGTGGATGGACAAAACTAAGTGCACTCTTACTGGTTCCATATGAGGGTAAATGGCAACCAGGTGTCGATAATCAAATGCACTTGATTAACTGATCATCCTAAAATGTAATTGCCAGCACAAAAGATGAGGTTCTGGCAGTTTGCTGGTCAGGAGGAGGTAATATTTGGCATGCATGTGATGACCTCAAGGAAGAATCTGTTGCTCCTCATCGATCTGGGAAGGTTTGCATGTTGGGCCATTGACAATCTGTCATCCATCATTGTACAGATTGTTTTCCACTCATGAACATTCAAGACAGTTGCCAACCTTCCCAGGAGATGACAATCTTACCTGCAGATTGACCCCAAGGTCAGACTGGACAATGCTCAGAGAATTTTCAAAAACCCAGTTGCTACATTATACCTCAGACTCAACCAACCCACAGTTAGCATGTCGACTGTTAGTTTGTTAAACTTTTAACATAATGAGTTTATAAATGTATTTATTTTGTGATTGTGATGTTGAAAGAAAGAATGAACAGTTGTGGTTTGTTTGAGAAAGAAGGCGGCCTGTTCTCCCTGAAAATAAAAAAATAAAACAAGGCAGCACAGCTAAGGTTTGTATTGGGGGGAAAAAATAGCAGGACTTTGGACACATGTTTGGCACAAACAACATATCAGCACAAATGCCTCATACCAGCTGTAAAGCACAGTGGTGGAGGGGTGATGATATAGGCTCATTTTGCAGCTATGAGGAGCCATGTGTCTGTCAGCCATCAAGTTGACCTTGAACTCCTGTATGCCAAAGTATTCTTGAGTCAAATGTGAGTTATCTGTCAGACAGCTAAAGCCTGGCTGAAATCAGCTTGTGCAAAATGACAGTGATCCCTGACACATCAGCAGAACAGAATGACTGAAGAACAAATTTTTATGACACTCATCCTATATTTTTGGCTTTGTTTTTGTTCAGCAGTGGCATGGTGTTGAATATTCTTTAATGCTTGTCTTAGGGTTTGGTTTTCTTTTAAACACAGAACACATTGTTTACATTATGATACATAAAAATATTATACAGAACCTTTTTTGCAGTGACTGCAATTCCTTGACAATGCAGAGGTCGTTGGTTTTGGACAGGGATTGCTGCTGTCCAGTAAGGGTTTTTCAGAAGCTATTGCTGACTGAGGAAGTGGCACAGATGACTGCTAGTAACAGTGACAGTCCAAGGAAACGTTTTTTATCAGATTAAAATGAAGTTTATCAGCAAACATGGTATTTCAGAATATAAGGAATGTTGTTGTCAAGCATGGTACACTACCAGACAACAGGAACAACATACAAATATTTCAGCTTTTAAAGCTGTTGATAAATGTCTTAATCAGTTGAAAAAGTTAACATGCAAGAATGATGTGCATATTTAGGTATTTTGTTCATTTTCACAGTGAAATGTTGAAAAGATTAGGTCCATGTTCGTCTAGATTAGAGGTCTTCAGAACAGCCTGGGGTTCTGACCCAAATCGGGTCTTGGGTCCATTCACAAGACGTGACTCCGGGTTCGGGTCGGAATCGGTACAGTTAGTCTCGGGTCCAGTCGGTGCTCTCTGACAGGCTGGGGCCACGTTTACCCGAGAGGGGTAAAGATATTGGCAGTGGCATCTGTCACTCAGCCCCCTCCTCCCCTGTCCCCTTCCATCCAATAGGCTGCGAAATGTCAGGTGACAGGTCAAACAAAGGTAAACAAACAGTAGTTTGTTTTAGCCTATGTCAGGACTCTGGGCAGTTAAATGATTATTGATGAATGTGGCATGTTTGTCATAAAACCATCATGTTGCCGTAGCGTGTTATTACCAGTTTGCCCAGCAGCTGTAAAGCACAACGGATCGCCAAGATAACGTTGTATGAGAGAATGTTCACAACATGTCCTGATATTAGCATTAGCAGTTGCTACAAATAGCATATGTATCCACAAAGGAAAAAAATAACATGGATTTATTGTGGTTTACATCACGTAGTCTATGCAGCAACTGAACCCGGTAGAAGACAACGTTTAGGTAAGAGTTTTATTCAACGCTGGACAACTTTTACTATAAGCAACTATGGGCTGTATTATCTCGGTTCTATTCGGGTGTCTCGAAATCAAGACTGGTCTGGGCCGGTTCCAAATATTGCGGGTCCATTCGGGTTCGGAACCCGGACTTATGATAATAGCTCTGGTCGGGTCGGTTTCAGGTCAAATTTTCACGGGTCCATGAAAGTGGACCCGTGAAGCCCTCTAGTCTAGATGTTATTTGTAGTGTGTGTTGGTTATGATGATTCTTAGTTTTTACAGTTTTCATATGATTTATCAAGTGCCTTGCATATTAAATTATGTTCCCCAAGTTGCTGTTTTGTGATGACTATAACCAATCAAATCAAATATACTTTATTGATCCTCCAAGGGGGAAATTCAAGAAACCATTGTGGTTTAATCAATTTATGCTCAAATAGCTCCTTATTCAGCTGGATATTTTTGAAGATTATGGCCCCATTGAATTGTTTTGCTGTATTTTCATTCCCTGCCTTTCCAGTTAGTTTTGTGTTCTTTAATAGCAGTACCTAAAAATATACCCTTTATGATCGTGGGCTAATAAGGCCAGCAAAAGGAATCACTGAGTCAAACTAAATTCAGGCATTTAACATGGCAAGAAAAGAAAAGCATAACTGAGCAACCCAACAAAGACATACTGACCAAAACACACAAGGGCTACATATAATGGCTGTTCAGAGCATTTACAACACACAAAGGGGTTAATAGAAAATACAATCAAAACAAACCTCCTTTGCGGTTTCTGTAATGCCTTCTTGAAATATTCTTCAGTTATTACTTACCCCCCCCCCCCATGACATACAAGAACATAGTACTGTTTAATTAGCCACTTGCTGCATTTAAGGACCCTGCTCCCATGAGCACATCTTTTACTTGGCGCCCCAGATAGTCTCCAGCAGCACTCCCAAGCACTGGTAACTCAAAGAAACAATAACATTTTAACCAAAACCACTAGATTAAAAATGCAAGTTAAGACTATACAAAAGCTCAGTAAATTTGCACCCTACAAATAGAAGAAATGTGCTGTCAAACAAATGTAAATTGCAGATCTATTAAGTGGATTTAATTACTCATAACAAAGTGTAGCCACTAAACCATTGATTGATATAAACTTAATGTTACCAACATTCAAATAAGGGGCGTGGCAGCAAGTGCAGCCATCACAATCTTACAGTTGAATTATGTTGGCCCCAATGTTTTTGGTTTTGTGGGTTTGAGTGTGGATGTTCCCAATTACGGGTCTGTGATCCTCAAAGGTCTCAGGCACTAGGTTTTGAACAAAGTCTTTTTATTCGAGATTTACATTATACGCAAAATACAAACACAATACAAACACTAAACTAATCCCCGGTCACCACCCCCCCACCCTCCCGCCCAACAGACCTGTACTGCTAAAACATAGACATGTCATATACTTGTTGACAAGGTGATACACACAAACAAATATATCAGACACAAAAAACGCATGTGACAATAAAAGTAAGGGATTCACATGTATTATAGGGTTATATTTTTTGCTTCCATTTGAGCCACAAAAGCTAAGAAAGGCTGCCAGATTGCATAGAATTTCAAGACAGACCCCTGGAGAGAGTATCTTATTTTTTCCAGCTTCAGATGTTGCATAGTTTCTCTGATCCAATGGGAGTATGAAGGGGGAAGAGGATCTTTCCATTTCGACAGGATCAGACGTCTGGCCAGTAGTGTACAAAAGGCCACCATATTAGACTTAGAATTACTTAAATTTACAGCCTGTGGAGTGACACCAAATAGAGCAGCAAGGCACTAGGTTTTAAGTGTTAACAGCTTAAGTACTTCTGTCAAAATCAGATGTGCACCTCTTTGATAAAATTACACCGAACTTTACCAAGGATACAAGTAAGTTTCTGACTGGAGAAATACTGCAGGGATTATTGTTTGAGTTTAAGATTATTGAATTGTGGCCTGGTTTTTCATCAGATTATTTTTACACAGCAGTTTCACTTACCAATATAAGATAAACGCAACATTTCACAAGCATTTTGAAAAGATGTCAATGCGAATGCATATTGCAATAAAAGTTTAAGTAAATGATTGAATCAAAGCTGGTGGTTCACGTAAATATTAGTGTTTCATTTTGATTTATTTATTTAGTTTAGCCTGGAATTATGTAAATTACACTTCTGCATTCTGTCAGTAAATAGCAAAGTATATAATTTTTGGTCCTGGTCCAGAAAATGACAATATGCAGTTTACAAGGTGAACTTCACACAACACAGTGGATAAGTTGACACAGGAGAGAGCACTAAAGTTGATCCTCTGGTCAGGAACTGGATGTAGGCTTGATTAAATCAGGATGAACAGAACGTTTTCAACAAAGTTTTTTGTTGGATTATGATTCTCCTCAACTTGTAAAACAATGTTATGTAATGTATATATTTTTTTCTGACTATAACTACTTCTAAATATATTTATCTGGTAAAACGAGAGAGAGTGCTGCATGCAAAACTTAGGTTCCATATTACCTACATGACTACAGGCTGTAGATCCATGCATATTAACCCTTTCAGTGGCTTGTGTGTAAATATGAGCAACTCAAAACCAAGAGCGAGAACATAAGTCACCAGTCAGAACATGCTGAAGATGGGCAGATTCCTGTCACCTCCTTTTTAATGCATCTCAAAGGGCTCTGTTTAATATTTGTTTCCTCTGCTCCAGACTAAAGGTAGAACGCTGCCTGTTGAGACCATCTGTCTTCAGTCCTGCTCCTTTGCCACTGGAACCGATGCATCCTGGTCCAGAGAGATTATGAAGGATGTCTCAATCAGCACTGTGAGTGACACGACTGTGCCGATAAATATTTTAACTGCAAAGCATTATGAGCTTTGAACTGTAAAGCTAAGGAAGCTAGACAACAGCACTGTCTGATAACCACAGCAGCAGATTGTTTCATTATCATATAGTTTATTCTACCTTGGTCTTAGGAGTGGCTCGTGAATTTCATTGTTTCCTTGTTGACTGACTCATTTTCCTCTTAGATTCCTTTGAACATCTGGGCCATTTTCTACCCTCGCCACTGTGCAGAACAGGCTGACGAGCTGGTTTCCACCTTTAACAAGGTGGCTGGGCCTATTGGGGTACGGGTGGATAGACCTATTCGAGTGGAGCTGCGGGATGATCGAACAGAGACTTATGTGAAAAGCATCCACTTTCACCTCACCAGTGAGGTAAAGCATAAGCTAGAAATATTGGTTTTGCAAGCTTTTCTCATTAAGCTTTCTACAGAGACCGAATATAAACACTTGAATTGTTTATCCATGTTCGGAATAAAGTTACAACTAAATATTTTACTGTTTGTATTAACACATTTTTTCATACATTAATGGCAATGTGAATGAGGTTCAAATACCTTCTTCATTATTGCTTGTAGTTGAGAGCTCATGCACTGTTCCAGGTGAAAAGAAACCATTCCTTTTTTCATACAGCCTTCATCAAGTTTGAAGTATAATCAAAAAAGTGCAAACCACTTCATAAACTTGACTGGGCATTTAGAAAAGTGTCTGATGTTGCAGAGTGTTGCCTGCAAATTGATTTCCCGTTTTTAAATTCTGTGTGCAGCCCAATATGCAGCTTGTGGTGTGCATCATCACTGGTAACAGAGATGATCTCTATAGTGCCATCAAGAAGCTGTGCTGTGTTAAAAGCCCTATCCCTTCCCAGGTTTGCTCTATGTCTTACCGTTTTTTCTTCTCCTCTTGAGGACAAAGGAAAAGTCTCTCATCAGATTTTTGTTAATAGGCCATCAATGTCCGGACAATATCTCAGCCACAGAAATTGAGGAGTATTGCCCAGAAGATACTCCTGCAGGTGAACAGCAAGTTGGGAGGAGAGCTGTGGACTGTCAATGTTCCCTTGGTGAGTATGTCCTTTGACAAAGACAGTATACTTGCTGGATCAATTTAGGAAGATGACCTCAATCATGATTTACCAGACCTGTATTATGAAAGGTAAGAAGTCTGTTCTAAGACTAGAATAAAAATAAACTTTGGGTAAATAATAATAAGGGAAAACACTTATTTCCTCCCCACTGATGGATGATTTTAACATGATCAGTCATGTCAGAATCAGGTTACTGTACCTTAAGTAAATGCAAGACGTTTGTGACAAGTTTCATATTTACAGAAATCATAGGTCTATTTATAATCTCACTAACCCAACATTGCAGTGTGTTCTGCTGTCATTGATTAATATGTGGGTGAATTCCAATTCCTCCCTTAACCCTCAGTCTCAAAAATGCACAGTCCCACAAAGTGCAAGTCCCAATTCTCAGAACGTCAAGTTTGAGGGCTGTATCGCCCTCAATATTGAGATTCTCTGGCACCACCCCTGGTGCCCAGAAGGCGTTGCATAGTTTTGTCAAGAGATCTTTGAAAAAGATGGTGATGAAAAAAGCTAGGTACAAATGTAAGTATTTTCATAGTTAATTAAGATATAAATAAAATAAATTAGCAATAGAAATATAAATGCCTCTTAATCTTCTTCTACTTCTGTCGTCATTTTCTTGATAGACTGGACATAGCTTTGGCGTAAGGCCGCCCCCCACAGTCTGAAGACATAACTGCACTCAAAAGGGGCATCCTGAGACAGCCCTTACACTTACTTTCGAGGGTTAAGGGTGAGGGTTGAGATTGAGGGTTAAGGGAGGAATTGGAGTTCACCCTATATCTTTGTAAATTAATGCGTGTTGAGAGTTGGTTTCAAAAAAGGTAATTTTCTTTATTCCAGTTAACATGAAGACTAGTTTTTGAAAGAAATGGATCTGGCTGTGCTAATGTAACAGTGGTGCAGTTAGTGTGGCCTATGGTTTACCCATCTGTCTTTAATAGAAAAACTTGATGGTCATTGGAGTTGATGTCCACCATGACACTAGCAAGTCTCATCAGTCAGTCATGGGATTTGTCGCAAGTGTGAACAGGTAAACTTAACAAACTACCCTTGTTTCCTTGGTTTGATTTAATATTGTCTTGTTGGTTTCTGTAATATCTCCTTGAATCAGTTTAGAGCTCAAACAGTATCGGTGTTAACTTCAGTCACTTCTCTCCAGCCTCCATATCACTTGACTCTGCTCAAGGCTTTGTTTCACTCTGTCATGATCTAACTGGAAGACTTATGATATTGTGACTGCAGTTAATACATCAGAGTATCCTCACAATAAATGTCTCTGCATAACAGGGTCAAAAAATGTTAATTTAGAATAATCTCGAGTATCACACTTTCTCTTTTGTTGTTTTTGTGTTCGGGGTGATATTGTCCATTTTGCCTCTTTCTTGTCTAGCTCACTGACCCGCTGGTACTCCAGAGTAACTTTCCAAACACCCACTGAAGAGCTGATCAACGGATTCAGAGTATGCTTGCTGGCTGCATTGCAAAAGTACTATGAGGTAACTAGAAGTCCAAACCACAAAATATGAATGAAACAAAAAAGCAATGACTTATATTTAACTGTAACATTTTTGTCATCTGCATAAACCCAGGATATTTAATCTTTTTTCTGTCAACTTAAGTTGTTAATATACATCAAGTTTTGCATTTAAAGCCTACAACAGTCCAGAAAAGGGTTGGGATGTGCCAACATCTGTAAAAGCACCATAGTCAACAGTACCATGAATGTGGACCAAAAAGATACAGTCGTACTGCTGCTCTTGACCAAGAAATATTTCAGTCATTTTAAAAATTATCTCATAAATAATGAACTGAAGCTTGACTTTCAAACATAATATAGTAAATGAAATTACAACCACATTAGCTATCAGAAATATCGCAATTAGATATTTTCCTTAAAGCAGTCAGGCCAGATTACTACCTGTACATTGTTCTTTCTCTCTGCCTTGTATTTATGCCTATGTTTTCCATTGTCCTGTTGAACAGTCCGTAAATCCTTCTGGAAAAGATGCAATCTTCAAGGTTGCTCTAAAATCTAAACAATACCTTTCTGCATTACTGCTGTCATTACAGATGACAACTGCAGCACATGGCACCTATTTCTACCAAAGAGTATCGAACGGTATTCACATGGCATTTATAAATGTAGCTTGACATTGTCATTCAGACAAAGGTTTCTAGTCCACCAGTTGACAGTAGGTCAGAGATGACTACACTGGGCATCCATTTTAATAAGGGATGCACCGAAAATTCGGCCACCGAAAATTTTCGGCCAAAAATGGCCCAAAAGTGCATTTTCGGTTTTCGGCCGAAAGACTTTTATCACCGAAAAAACACGGCCGAAACAGAATGTTGTGATGACGAACAAAAACCGTGGCCAGCACGCGCTTGTCTGGGGCCAACATGTCTGTGGTGTGGACGTATTTCAATATATCTGAGAAAGACCCACGGATAGCGATTTGTAAAACATGTAACGCTGAAATTTCAAGAGGGGGTGAATCTGCAACGAGTTTCTCCACGTCGGGTTTGATTTATCACCTGAAATCCAAACATCCCCATCGCCATTTTGAATATGAGAAGGCGGCGGCACAGAAAGAAAAAAAATCCCTCCGAGCGCACCCACTCCGTCTGTGGCGGACGTATTTGAAAAGGCAAGAAAGTTTTCCAGTGATGGTGCCAAGGCAAAGGGCATTACACAAAAAATAATGGAATTCATTGCCTTAGATGATCAGCCGTTCTCTGTTGTAGAGGATGTGGGATTTCGTAGGCTGATCGAGCACATTGAGCCCCGTTATTCCATACCGAGCAGACGCGTGTTTACCTGAGCCATAGTCGGAAATCCCGGGGGGGACACAGAGGACGTGTCCCCCCCTTCCACAAAGTTGTCCCCCCCAAAAAAATCGTTGTAAGCACACAAAAACAATTGAATAATAATATAGTCATGTTCAATAAAAGTACAACACAAGCGCTGCAAATTATAAACGTAAAAAGCCTTTTTTTTTTTTTTTAAATGTTGAAACATTGCGACCCCCCTAATTCTCAAAGTGGTTTAGTCCACATGCTGTTTCTAACGGGCGGGGCTACCTGCAGCTCCGTGTGTCAGCGAGTGTGTCATTTAAATGTGGAAGGGATTTTTAATTGTATTTTATTTTTGCATTTTTAAGTTGCCATATTTAATGGCGTAGTTGTAATATGTTGTTGTATTTTGTTTGTCAAAAATACAACACTACAATATAATAATACCACCTAATACCATTGTTGATTTTTCAGTTTGAACATTGAAAAACCCGTATACAGGTAGAATATGCACTGATACACAACAATGCTACAACTACTATTATTACTTTTTCTAACATTCTAACAGGCTGTGGGCTCAACCCTGCAAGGCAAGTTCCAAAGGAGCAGGAGAGAGAGAGGGAGAGAGCATTTTTTTTCATGTCCCCCCCAGGAATTACTCTCTGAAATTTTACTGTTTATTGTCCCCCCCCAAATGAAATGGGATTTTCGCCCCTGACCTGAGCTGTTTAATGTTGTTGCAGCTCACGTCCATGAGCTTATAGCTGCAGATATTTTTGTTGTAGTCCTACAGAGAATTTTTTTAAAATGCACTTGACTTAAATGCACTGTGTTTTTATGAGAGAACATTTTTACAATCTTTCAGCAGGCCAGTCAGTTATAGGCCTGTATTATTATTTAATGTACACCTGAGTGGGGTCAAGTTAAACATTTTATTTTGAATTTTGTTTTTATATTGTGCATTGTTGTAATGTCAGTGCTAATAAATATTTTCATAATTTTGCAATTAATTTATTCTTTGTAGCATCAATATTAATTTATGCAATGGTAATGCCTTGATTTTAGTGAGGTTAGTACACAGTCATAGCCATGAATGCAATGGTACTAATAATTGGCATAATAATTTATTTCGGCGTTTCGGTTTTCGGCCTTGGTTTCTTCATTTTCGGTTTTCGGTTTCGGCCAAGAATTTTCATTTCGGTGCATCCCTAATTTTAATCACTGTTGCCTAGAAAAACAAATACAAACATGAACAAGATGAAAGTCCCTTGTGACAAGTGTCACCTTTTAGACAGGCAGAGCCTGTGTTCACGAGCCACATGAAAGGTAAATTTTAATCAAGTGAAATAATGTTTTTGAGTATGTGTATTCATCTAAATATGGGATTTAATACATCTCTGGTTAAGAGCTGTAAATTCTGAAAATGGACCTTGAAAGTGTCCGTATTGTGACAGTATTTGAATTTCACCTGGAAAGAGTGTACGATCCCTGCACAGGTATTCGTTGTCTGGTCATGTTAGTAAATGATAGATGGTGGGTCTTGATGCAGTGTTGTCTGAGGAGTTAGAGATTACAGGTGTTTCTCTCAGAGCCTTGGTCTTTCTCACACCATAATTCCTCCAAATTCCTTGAATGTCAGTGTTCTTTCTTTGAGGAGCTTTTATTTTAAAACATTTCAAAGGGCTCCTTCCCATATTTGCTTTTAAAGAGTCAGTCTTTTATGGATATTGCTTTTGTCCAGGGTCATCATAATTATTTAATGATATTACCTGTTTGAAAAGTAATTTCTTTTTCTTCCTTACTAACAAAATTTTAATTTTGTTTGTGTTTTATTAAGCAAATGATATGGTGTAAAATTAGGGATGGGGCATGAAATCTATAAGTCATAGTAAATGTAAGAATCTTTTTTTTTTTTGTTCCTAAATTCATCCAACTTAACTGACTTTAAGCTTTATGTGCTAGTATGCAAAAAAAAAAAAAAAACTTCAGATCTAATACTGTCCTTTCTTGACCTTAGACACAGAACATTCTGAAATAAAATAATGTGGCCTTCGTTGAATTGGTCATGTTTGACATCACACTTAAGCATGTTCTTCTGTGCAGGTGAACCACAACCTTCCAGAGAAGATTGTGGTGTATCGGGATGGAGTGTCCAACTCTCAGCTGAAGATGGTGGAACAGTATGAGATCCCACAGCTGATCAAATGCTTTGATACATTTCCCAGCTATGAGCCCAAGCTGGTCTTCATTGTTGTCCAGAAACGCATTAGCACCACCCTGTACTCCTGGGTTGCAAACAGCTTTGGCAGTCCTCCACCTGGAACTGTTCTGGATCACACCCTCACAGAGAAAGACTGGTCAGTGTTGGTCATGTAACGATCTACTACAACTAGTTCTTGAAACAAAAGTCCTTATAGTTAGAAGATGCACTATGATTTTTAAAAAGCTTGAATTCCCAGAGACATAATTGACTGATACATTGATGGATAACATAAAAATGTATACAAATACATTAGGAACAAATGGAGAAGGGGGTTAAAAAAAAGACTAGAATGAAATGTGCAATCCCAGGCTCTCTTCTGCTCAGTGCAGCTAGAAATTGGTGGGTTTTGGTGTAAGATTTTTCTTGATTGAGAGAGGTGTAGGAAAATTCACTCTCTAATATTGACTATGTAAGCTGGAAATAATACAATCAGCTGCAAAAAATATCACCCTATTAACTTGGAAAGATTTTTCGTGGATTTTCTAGCATAAAGGGCTTTAAAGCGCTGCTGGTAAAAGCAGTGGTGAGGATTAGTCTTTTGGAAAGTGAGACCCACCTCCTTCCCTTCTGTTCATTCTGCTGCAAACTGGTATAGTTTTTTGTTTTTGTTTTTTTTTTTTAATCATTGAAAAGGGTTTTTTTTTTTTTTTTTTTTTTTTTTTGTCATGCATTTTTCTCAAGTCTGAATCCAGCCTGAGGCCACAGATGACCTGTTCTTTGCTTTAATTGGCTTCTCACCCCTGCAGTTAATGCGAACATTGTTTTTAAACTCCAGTGCTGTTGAAAAAACAGCTCAAGTATATATATAATCAAATGATGACATTCTGTTACACAAAGAAGATGGGACAAAAGTTAACTTTTGTTTTTGTTTTTTTTAATGGTTTTAGTACATTCAAGGACACTGCAACACCTCATAATAGCCGCTGTAATCATGCATTTTGAGGTTACTAAATACACTGGCTATGAAGAGTTTCTTAAAATATTTAATTGTTTTGTTTTTTCTTAATTCCTGCTTGCACGTAGGGTGGATTTTTATCTGATGGCACATCACATTCGCCAAGGCTGCGGCTTTCCTACACGATACATCTCTTTGTACAACACGGCAAACCTTACACCAGACCATTTACAAAGGTATTGTCTCTTGGACGATGTTCTTTTTTGCCTGATTATCTTTTCTCATTTTTAACATTAGCTGAAATGCTAATGCTCTCTTAAATTCTTTTTCTCTCAACTGCAGTGCATATCTGTACTAAAGGTGGACCACTCTATTTAGCTGTTTAATGATGTTCTTGTCATAACAATCTGACACGGGTGGCGGGGGGGCCTCGGGCTCTTCATGCCACTCAGTGGACTGAGTATTAATGGTTAATCAGATGTATATCCTGTCATGACAGATTTGATTTCTTACCAGGTTGACGTTCAAAATGTGCCACCTGTACTGGAACTGGCCAGGCACCATCCGTGTCCCAGCACCATGTAAATATGCCCACAAACTGGCGTTCCTGACAGGCCAGTACCTGCATGCAGAGCCCGCCATCCAGCTCTCGGACAAGCTCTTTTTTCTTTGAGTGTATTTAAAATGTTTTAGATGTCCATGTTCACTGCCATTAGGAAACATTTTAGTGTAGAGGTTTTCAGTACAGTTTAAAATTTATTGTTCATGTTATAAGTTTCAGACCGTGTTCTAAGAGGTACATTAAT
Organism: Hirundichthys speculiger; assembly: GCA_018398805.1. Lineage (NCBI taxonomy): Eukaryota > Metazoa > Chordata > Actinopteri > Beloniformes > Exocoetidae > Hirundichthys > Hirundichthys speculiger. The sequence continues at coordinate 938,108 of JAGFBZ010000287.1, read as the reverse complement.
AATAACAAATTAAAGATTGTGTTATCTGTTTTTGAAAGAACATTTTTTTAATGAACCTTGCCATAGTGGTAAGGGAGTGTGACAATGGGGGGGGTCTATCATTGCTGTAGCAACTCAAAGGACTGTGGAAAAAGTATCTTGGGTATCCATGTCTTTGACTGTATGTTTTATTTTAAGCTAGAGTGGAAGTAGGAGTAGATATAGGGGGGTATGTTTATAAGCATTAAGCAGACACTATTGGTGTAATACTTGGGCTGATTAATGGATTCTCTTCACATACATGGATATTGGTCCAAAGGTGTCAAATTAAACAGCCATTTACCCATAACTTGACTCCAAATTGCTTTCACCTTCAATCAAAGGTGGCACACTTAAGAATCACCCCATCATCTGCCACATAATTTTATTTGGGCCATGAGACTGCAGAAAGACAGTTGATGTATGTGGTGGAAAGCTTCAGAGATGAACCATAATAACATGTCCCACCAATACATCTCAATTTTATCTGGGCAGGTGGGAAATCTTTGTGGAAATGTAAACACTTTCCACAAAGATTTTCCACTTGCCCAGGCAGAATTTGTATGTGGGGCCAAACTGAGATATCAACAGGCTGAGAAATGGGGCCCCATGTGCAGTGATCCATAAGGTTGATTTTTGGCCCCCATGTGAGTTGTTTGTAATGGTCATTACCAAATACTTGGGTGATAAATGGGCATGGGCCCAATGCAGGTGTCTTATCTGGGTTCCACTTGGCCCAACCATACAAGTGAACGCAAGTGGAAAATCAGTATGTTGCCAATATGGAACCAGTGGATGATCCCATATGGGGCCAATATTTCAACCCACTTGTAACCTGAGGTGACACCACATACACATGTTTGCTGGGTGACTGATGGATTTGAAGCAAAAATATCCTGGAAAAGAAAAGCATATCCAGAGGGACGGATACTTAAAGTGAGAGGGGAAGTTTAAACAATGTTTTACTTTTGGAAAATGGCATGCCCAAGTTTGGTAGATTCTTTGTTGTAACAGTGCTTCTTGACAATAAATCTTAAGACTGTAGCAAAGCCTTTATTTCAATTTTTGAATGATGCCACATTTGTAAGGAACATGAATCTGCTGCGTCCTCGGAACAACAGAACATCGGTAACATCCTCTCCGCGCAAAGACACTTTCTGAAGACGGTTGTTTTTCACTCATTTTGCTACGTGATCCTGACACGGGTCTGGAAGTCTGGTCATGTCAAAAATCAGTCATAGACAGATGTAATGGAGAGAATTTGGTCATTTTTCAAAATAAAACGTCATTTAGACTCGGATAATAAAACAGTAATAATGGAAGTTATTTATTTTTTCCTCTGCGGCCCGGTACCAAATGACCCACGGATCAGTACCGGGCTGGGACCGGGAGTTGGGGACCCCTGCTCTACAACACACACGTTACTGGGAGTACTGGGAGTAACCACCACAGCTGATGGACCAGCATCAATGACTGATCATGTGTGGAACTTGAAAATACGATTGTGCAGGTTCATCACAGAGCAGATTTGTTGTTGAAGCTCCCAACCTGGTAAAATGATGCAAAAAAAAAAAAATAGCTGAAGACAAAATAGCTCTGACAAAACTGTTGACTTCTAATCAATGTGCAGCTATTTGAACCCACATGAAACAACACCAGAGTTTAAAAAAATAGTTAAATGTTTTGGTTGTTAATTGAATAGTTATTTTAGTGATATTTTTTCTATTAATTTCCTAGAACTTAATTTACCATTATTCCTGTTGAGCAAATGGATTATGGAAATGTTGCCATATAGAATTCCAGTGTTATCTACAATTCACTGTTGCACTTGATCTTTTTACAAAATAAATAGCACAAATGCTGCATAATATTTGGAGTTGATGGCCCTTTGTCATAAACCCTCAACTGAATGGTTGTCATCCAAATTTCCCCCCTGCCTGACTGATTTTCACATTCCCTTAGAACATGTCACCTTGTGACTGTAGGTCATCTTATAAGCTGCAGCAAAACTTTATCAAAAGTATCCTAAACGCTACATGTGTTAACTACCATGTTGTAGTAACAACACCCACTTTCACCATGCACGCACGCACGCACGCACGCACACACAAAAGTTCAGGCTCAAGAATATTTTTTTGCTTTAACCCCTGTATTCAGCATGTTCTTTACAAATACTGCAGATGTTGGAGGAAGGTGCTTGAGGATTTATAAGACTCTTGCAATACCTCATCTTTCAGCCGTCTCTTCTTCAGAAGAGTTAGGAGTTGTATTTGTATTTTCAGTGAACTGTGTGTTTGTGCTTGGTGTGGGAACAGGTGAGTCTGCTGACCTGAGCTGGAATGTGATGAGGGATATAAAAATCTAACACCACCTCCAATGGTTTTTTGAACAACTTTGATTTTCTTTGTCCTACAGCAGACTCCATGTTTTGCATGGTTCTAAAGTAGGAGACAAAGGAAAAAAAGACAAAATTACGGTTAAACTGACAAAAGAGCATATTAGTACACTGTTTATTATTGTATTAACTATAAACTCATACAGTATGACAAAACCTAGTTCTGAAAAATAATGAATAAAGCCACCTGCAGATACCTGCTTTCAAGCCTGTGGGGACTCATATCATCCTGAGTAGAAGTGTTTTCACACACCAAGTTCACTTCAGTGTCAATTTTAGGTTGTTCCAACAAATTTGTACAAATAACCGGAGGGAGACAATTTTCAGGGTTTCAAGGAGCTCACTAACAAGAACAAAGTTGCTGGTTAAGGTCTGGAAACTGGAACTTCCTTTAAATCTTTTTATTAGGAAATGACAAAGAAATGGGGAAATGGATAGGGAAAGTTAAAAGTTTTTTTTTAATTATATCAACAAATAAAGATATTTTTAAATGTACAAAAAAATGCATGTAAATTGGAAGCAAATAAATTAATATTTAATATTTGCACTTCATACGCTCAGCTTTCAGCAGAATAAAGATAGTTTAAACTTGGGTGCTGAATCAAAAAACAAAACAAGGACAGAACTCCAATTAATCATTTGTCACATGGATGTTTCACTCAATAGTCCTTCTCACACTGTAGAAGGGCAAGTGACCCAAAATGTCCGTGTAACAATTAAATGGTTAATTGGAGTGCAGTCCTTGTTGTTTTCTGATACAAATAAATTAAACATATGTTGAGTGTGAAAGACAGAAATGAATAAATAATTGTAAAAATAAATGTTTATAATTATGCATTTAGTAATTCTTACTTTTTCCCAAAATTTTCTGCAGGTTAAGATTTTTTTTTTCTTTTTACCAACTTAATTTCTCTCATGTCTTTAATGCATGTCCTCTTTTTCCTTCCTTTTCTCCTACATATGTATTTTTGATGCACTCCTGTTGTTGTTGTTGTTCTACATTAAAACTGTGTAAAATTGCAGACCAGTGATCTAAATGATTCTTTCGGATTTCACTGATAAGAGCACAAACTCGATGGTTAGTCTGGGTTTCAGAAGTCCCATCTACTGAGGTGAGATGGTCCAATGGCGCCCTCTGTCGCCACACGGTGGAATTGCAGGTTCACTTATTTGAATTGGCAGTTCATATTGTGTAACTGATTGTGCTGTATTCAAGAGCAGAGACAGACGTGAAAGTCAGTACTTTTATAGAAATGTTTCTAGAATGAACAAGATAACTCATTTAAAACAGGGCACACTTGTAAAGATTTTAAGTCCCAGGACCTTTTCTTCTCTCCCTGGATAAATAAAGGTTTATAAAAAAATAAAAAAATATCCTGCACAATCTGCCAATACAAACTTAAAATACTGGTGTAGTCAGTACCACTTCCACCATAAATATCTTCATAAAAAATAAAATACATCAATTTAGAAAAATAATGATTTGGATTTAATATTATAATTTTGGTTAATGATATTTGCTTGGGAGTCATGCTCTGGCTCTCTGTAAACCGCCTAGAGACAATTGGCATTGTAACAGACACTATACAAATAAAATTGAACTGAATTGAATCTCTCCGTCCTGGGGTGAAGAGAGAGGAGGTGATGGGAACTGCTCCTCCTTTGATCCTCAAAGGTGTCATGAAGAGGATGGTCCAGATTGTTCAGGATGGCCTCAACAGTCCTCATTGTATACCTCTCAATCACATCCTCCAGCTCAGTTCCTTCCTTATGTAGGAGCTGAGCTGGAAATAAAAAGATCAAATAAAAATACACAAGCTTGCCAAAATTCATACCTCATGCATGAACACAGCCAAAATGAAATAAAATGAAGAATGGAAAGCGTGTAAAATGCACACAACAGGCCTGATGAGTATTTCAACTTGACTCAGTTTGTCTCTCATTGTCTCCTCCTGCTGTTCTTTGTACATATGACAGCGCATCTATTCAGATTATATCACTAATTGAGTGAATATTTATCTTTTACAGACAGCCAGGTATTCTGCCTTGATCGCCGGTATCATCTACGGTAAAAGAAGATATGGTAATTTTTTTTTATATCTACCTTTACTGCTGCCAAAACGGAAACCATCCGTATTTAAAAGAACATTTTACACTCCTAGAAAGTCTTGTAAAGATGACAGACTTTTATACCAGAAGTGTTGAGAACATCAAAACCAAATGTGGATTGCCAAACTGGACTTTTCTAAAAACCCGCATAACAATATCGTAAAATTTATATCACACTACGTTTCTTAATTTTGGTCAATACAATATAATTCCAGTATTGATATGAATAATATGATAACCACAGAGGAACTACCAAGAATATCCAAAAAAGGATGATTGGACCCACAAACGTCTGCAACAGGTGGCCAAATCCATGAAACCTTGTCCCCTAAAGCTATACAGTGTTTTAGATATAAATATATTTAAATTAGTGCTCACCTTTTCTTTAAATTTATAACAAAGAGACATGACATTATGTCATAATAATAATATGTATGAACGTATTGAAAATGTGTTTAAAAGTCATATAACCATCATTAAGTCACTTTTTATTTTGATATACAGTGCCTTGCGAAAGTATTCGGCCCCCTTGAACTTTTTAACCTTTTGCCACATTTCAGGCTTCAAACATAAAGATACAAAATTTTAATTTTTTGTCAAGAATCAACAACAAGTGGGACACAATTGTGAAGTGGAATGAAATTTATTGGATATTTTAAACATTTTTAACAAATAAAAAACTGTAAAGTGGGGGGCGTGCAATATTATTCGTCCCCTTTACTTTCAGTGCAGCAAACTGACTCCAGAAGTCCAGTGAGGATCTCTGAATGATCCAATGTTGTCCTGAATGACTGATGATGATCAATAGAATCCACCTGTGTGTAATCAAGTCTCTGTATAAATGCACCTGCTCTGTGATAGTCTCAGGGTTCTGGTAAAGCTCAGAGAGCATCATGAAGACCAAGGAACACACCAGGCAGGTCCCAGATACTGTTGTGGAGAAGTTTAAAGCTGGATGTGGATACAAAAAGATTTCCCAAGCTTTAAACATCTCAAGGAGAACTAAGCAAGCAATCATATTGAAATGGAAGGAGTATCAGACCACTGCAAATCTACCAAGACCCGGCCGTCCTTTTAAACTTTGATCTGGAACAAGGAGAAGCCTGATCAGAGATGCAGCCAAGAGGCCCATGATCACTCTGGATGAACTGATCTACAGCTGAGGTGGGAGAGTCTGTCCAGAGGACAACTATCAGTTGTACACTGAACAAATCTGGCCTTTATGGAAGAGTGGCAAGAAGAAAGAGATTTCTCAAAGATATCCATAAAAAGTCTGGTTTCAAGTTTGCCACAAGCCACCTGGGAGACACACCAAACATGTGGAAGAAGGTGCTCTGGTCAGATGAAACCAAAATCAAACTTTTTGGCCACAATGCAAAACTATATGTTTGGAGTAAAATCAACACAGCTCATTACCCTGAACACACCATCCCCACTGTCAAACATGGTGGTGGCAGCATCATGGTTTGGGCCTGCTTTTCTTGACAGGGAAGATGGATGGAGCCAAATACAGGACCATTCTGGAAGAAAACCTGTTGGAGTCTGTTAAAGACCTGAGACTGGGACGGAGATTTATCTTCCAACAGGACAATGATCCAAAACATGAAGCCAAATCTACAATGGAACGGTTCACAAATAAATGTATCCAGCTGTTAGAACGGCCAAGTCAAAGTCCAGACCTGAATCCAATCCAGAATCTATGGGAGGAGCTGAAGACTGCTGTTCACAAACATTCTCCATCCAACCTCACTGAGCCCCAGCTGTTTTACGGAAAGAATGGACAAGAATTTAGTCTCTGGATGTGTTAAACTGATGGAGACAAACCCCAAGAGACTGGAGCTGGAACTGCAGCAGAAGGTGGCGCTACAAAGGATTAACACAAGGGGGCCGAATAATACTGCACGCCCCACTTTTCAGTTTTTTTAGTTGTTAAAAAAGTTTAGAATATCCAATAAATTTTTGTTGATTGTGTAAATACTGTTCAAATCTGTGTAACTCTTATAATCACATCTCTGCTCATAATATATATTTATTCATCCAAATCTGACCTGCACTTTACAACAATAGTTATTTATTATTTTGCATATATTGCATAGCCTTGTGGAGTTCAACAACTTTGTCCCTGACATCTTTTGACAGCTCTTTAGTCTTGCCCATGGTGGAGATGGTGGACTATTACTGAGTCTGTGGGCAGATGGCTTTTTATACAGGTGACTATTTGGAACAGGTGTCTCTCATGCAGGCAGAGTGTGAATTACACAATGACAATTGGGGGGGTCAACATTTTCTAGAGATGACAAAAATGACAATTTGTTCCTTCTTTAGGGGGGTCGAAGTTTTAATTGGGGGGGTCAAACCTCCCTGTAATTCGCACTATGCATGCAGGTAATTACTTTAGTGAGATTAGGAGTATGCCAGTGGTCTGTGGGAGCCAACACTGGTCAAGGTTGGTTGGGGATCAAATACTTATTTCCCTCAATGTCTTGCAAATTAATTTTTATTTTTTAGTTCATGTAATTGTCTCATTTTTTTTCAATATTCTTTCTATAACTGTTAAAATAAAGCTGCCATAAAAATCTGAGACTGTTCATTTATTTCTTAGTATGACAACTGCCAAAATCAGAGGGGGATCAAATACTTATTTCCTCCACTGTATATATACATACATGTGTATATATCTGTGTATACTGTACATTGTATTTATTTCACTGCAAAAGCGCTTCTGGTTAGATGCTAATTGCATTTCGTTTCCCTGTACTTTGACATGTGCAATGACAATAAAGTTGAATCTAATCTAATCTAATCTAAAGTGCTGGAAAACCTGCAATAGGAATCATATTGCAACAAAGATGTTTAGAGATCTAGAACTTACTTCAGTAATGTAACTGGTCAGATTACTCCCCATCTTAATGTGATTATTGTTTACTTTAAATCAAGGGTTGACATTCTATTTTTGAAAAGTGAATCCATTGTGGAAGTGCCAAAACATGCAGTTCCTCAAATGACCACTAGGTGGAGATCCAAATGTGAGTCAATTTCCACTGACTTCCATGTTAGAAATGTACGGAGCCCCTCTGGTGTCATTTGATTAAAAAAATAATAATGCGTGGCCATGGGATAATAATGTGTGGCCACGGGATAATAACGCGTGGCCACGAGATAGTTAATATGTTGAGCAGCCGAATTAAGTGTCTCTTGCTAAGCAATACTCCATGCCTAACCGCAAGTGCCTTAAGAATGTCATTGTAATTCATTCCTATATTGAAATAAAATGAAATTAAGTCAAAAGTGTCCATGTTTGTTAGGTAAAGTACGAATCAAGCAAGCAACAATCAATCTCTACTTGGAAATGGCTACTATAATTATCTCGTGGGCATGCATTAATTATCTCATGGCCACGTATTATTATCCCGTGGCCACGCATCATTATTATTATTTTTTTTATCAAATGTCACCAGAGGGGCTCCGTAGAAATGTCTAACTTTACAGCAGAAATGAATTTACATAAGGCCTGGTACAAAATTGATTTTGGTTCTCTGATTCTTTGAGCGACAGCTATGGTATCAAACAGTTAGCTATCACCACTTTAGCTACTTAACACTTTCAGTGAACTTGACTTCTGAGCTGTGAATTGAGACCTAATAGAATCTTCTTTTAAAAATAAAATGGCTTATTGTACTGTTCACCGTATTACAGACCACCGTGACACGGCAGTCAGCCTGGAACGGTCCCTAGGCAAAGGTGATTAAATCTGTCCATTTAAGCTTAACTCATGCTAACTAACATGCTTGTTTCAAATGTACTTTGAGTGGGAACATCTAAAACACAGGCCTGTCAAACTGAAACAATGAGTCATGGCCGCTGCTCAGTCTCTCCCACCCAGGTTTAGCCATTGTGGCTAGTCATGGTTTCAGGTGCTGTTTCAGTAGCGACATTTGAATTGAGGATGGATTCAATTAAAATGAATATAAGGTAATGCTACTTAAAATGGTGAGTTAGCACAAGCAAGGCTTGGCTAGGCTAAAGTATTTAGCTTCTGGTGACCAAGATAACATGGATGTGCTCCATTTAGCTGCCAGGCTTGTTCGTTCTGGCCACTTAATTATTTTTGGATTAACTGGGGTTTTGGCCAGATGTTGATTACCAGAGCTCTGAAAACTAAACCATTCCTCAGAAACCTATAGGTGATATCACAGAAGGATTACCACCCACTGACACATGTTTGAAGCATCCTCAGCATTGCCAACCATTGACTTTGAATGGGGTGATGCCAATTGCTGCAGTGAATTGTCGGTTCCACTAGTTGTAGTGGCAGTGTTGCTGCTGTTGAGGAAAGTTCAACATTTCACACCTCAACAGGAACATCAGTCTATGAAATTGCAGCACACAGCTAGAGCTAGCCAGTCAAGAAATTAGAACAAAAAAAATAAATAAATAGAGTATTTAACAGGCATATTGTTGACTGTGGAGAGAAACATCCAGGGGGGTAATAAAATAAAATAAAATACAGCAAAGAATTATTAATTTTTTTTTTTTTTTTTTTACAGAAATTTGCAGTTATAAAAAAAATACAATTTTTACAACATAGTTGTAATTTTAAAAAAAGTTGTGATTTTGATGAAGTCAGTGTTTTATGTTTGTGTTAAGAATTGCAATATGACCAAATATTTGCAACTGTATAAAAAAAGCCTTGGTTTTACAATAAATGTTGCAATCTTCCAAAATTCAAAATTTTACAGTAAAATGTTTTTGGTTTTTTTTACAAATAAGTTGCAATTATTTTTAAGAAAACTGAATATCTCTGAATGTATGCTTGCAGAAATACTCATTAAAACAAGTAATACAACAGTACTGTATATTATTTTATATTATGTATCATATGTTACATCATATCATTATATCATTATTAAGCAGCTGGACCTAAAAATGTCTGCTCACGGCCCTGTTGGAAGCAGCAATATTAATTCAACTGATTAATCAAAGCGATACTTTATCACCGTAAATGACTGGGCAAGCTTTCCTATAGGAAAAGGACACGGGTTTGGGGGCTAGAAAGGTTTTGTCGGCTGTTGTTCTTATGTTTAAAGATCTGTTCTGTTTGGAAATGTTCTGTATTAAAGGAGCTAGATGACTAAAAATAATAACCATCATCATCCTTCCCGACAGGACGAAAACAACTGCAATGGCTCCAAATGTATAGTCCCTACTGCGAGCAAACAGCTGACAGGAAACGCCACCACTTTCACCGGAAAGGAGGAACAGTTTTTATTGTCGCTGAGAGCTGCTGTAATGGCGGTGTCTCGTCGCTCTTCGCAGCAGCAGCAGAGTACGTTACAATCTCCGCCGAGAAACAGCTCTCTTTCGGGCGCACCTCCGACCTCTCCGTCTATGGCTTTGCTGGCTCCTGCAGCAGGGTCATCGGAGGTGGAGAGGGAATGTAGCGGAGGGGTCGACGTGGTTCTGGCCTCCCCGGACCTATCAGCCCCGGTCCTAGCGAGCAGTGCGAGCTCTACCCCGACAGCCTCCGGCGGTGGCAGCAGCAGCAGCGTCTCGAGCCCCGGCTCCGGAGCCACCAGTCCCACTGATGGCAGCAGTGGCGTCGGCGGGGCGTTCCGGGAGTTGTTCGAAGCCTGTCGAAATGGAGATGTGTCCAGAGTAAAGAGGCTTGTGGACTCGGTGAACGTAAACGCGAAGGACATGGCTGGCCGAAAATCGACTCCGCTCCATTTCGCTGCTGGTGAGGATGAGCTAAGCTAATGTAACGGCTGCACCAGGCTGTTATTTACCGATACAACAGACGGCGTGCTGAAATGTGTTGTCGGGTTTAAGTAGACATGTTTGCTCCTCAGCTGTCATTTCACGGTCTTTTAGCTATTAGTACCGTTATATTTGTGTGTGTCAGTACTCTGATAGTTTAGGAAGATATTCTGACGCTCTTTAGTCCATGTTGTTTACAGACAGACAGCTATGATTACATAAAATCACGGAAACGCAAAACAGGATTAAATCTAACTAAATTATGCTAGCTTTATATTGACCTATAGTATTGGCTATAATATTTTTATATTTAATGATTTCGGCTTGTTTGAGCAGAAGCTGCTGGTCTAAATGAATGTAGTCACCTAAGTCCTGACTGGTAGCTGTGGTTGTACTGGTGCTACTGTACCAGTGTTTGCTGTGTCTCCTAACTCGTTTATTGCTTTGTTGTCTGGATTGGTGCACCTACTGTATGGTTAATTGAGAAATCCTGTGTGTTTGGTTACTTTTTCTCAGGTTTTGGTAGGAAAGATGTGGTGGAGCACCTTTTACAGACGGGGGCCAATGTTCACGCCAGGGATGATGGAGGCCTCATCCCCCTGCATAATGCCTGCTCTTTTGGACACGCAGAGGTTGTCAGCCTCCTCCTGTGTCAAGGAGCAGATCCCAATGCCAGAGATAACTGGAACTACACACCGCTGCATGAAGCTGCCATCAAGGGAAAGATAGATGTGTGCATTGGTAAGGTGCTTACATTAAAATACACACAAGTTCAGCTATATATGGTTGCGTTACTGACTTTTTTTTCCTTTTTTTTTTTTTTGCCTGTTTCTCTCATGCAGTTTTACTTCAGCATGGAGCCGATCCAAATATCCGCAACACTGATGGCAAATCTGCTCTGGATCTAGCTGACCCTTCAGCCAAAGCTGTTCTGACAGGTCAGTCTTTTGCTACACATCCCATTTATCCTCACTTCTTAGAGTGTTACCTGCCCTTCATTTGAAATGCAAACGTGCGGCACCATGCGCCATGAAAGGAGGGGGAATGCGACATAAAAGTACGCAAAAGGCCGAATTGTCATGCACATATTAATAACAATTTAATTCTAGCTCATTTATTATTAATACATCAGGAGGCATGAGCAGTTTTTTCTGCTTGTTATAAAGGGAAGTATAATTCACTGAAATAAAAAGCCACAGAACACAGTCATTCTCATATTCCTAAACATAGAAAATACTTTTTTTTAACCATCCAAAATGTGTAAAAAAAATCTTTTCTTTTTGTTCACAGTACAGCTATAAAAATGTTCATCTGTTCACCCTTCTCTTTCTTTTTCTCTGTTCATATCGTGCACTTCAGTCTGCCCCGTTTTAGTGCACAGAAAGAAAACATGATCAAATACGATCATGCATACAAAGAAACCTTAATGGGATACACTTTTGCCACCTGAGAGGGGTTTTATTGTTTTTTTTTTCCAGCTGGTAACATCTGTTCATATCCTTTTTGAAACATTTTTTGCAAAGTACCTTGAAAAACAAAACCACTTAGTGCAACACATTCCTGAAGGAAGTGCTCCTCATGAATGCGCTGCTAATGCATTGCTGAAGTGCACATTTGATGCGTATTCGATCAGCTGACAAGGATGCGAATATGTGAGATGGGAAGCACAAAAACTTTCCATCACTTTTGCAGTGGTGTGCAGTGAAAATATTTATATAGCTGTAAATATGTTTATAAATATAGACTGATTTATCATGGTTTCTGGCTCTTGTTAGATTGATGTGGAGTCTTTGTAAATGACCTATGCTGGCTTAAGAGTTGATACCTGTGTGACATGTTTCCATCAGCTTGCAGTTTAGACCCTTATAGCATTAGTTAATAATGAGTTTCAGCTGCTGCTTCAGTTGGTGGTGCCTGACAACAAAAGTTGTCTGTGTCACTACAACATGTAGTCACATTTGTGTGAAGTTGTGCGTCAGCGTGTGGTGATATATTATCCAGGGTACATCGGCTCTGCATCAGTGTAGCGTTCAATCATAAACCGCTTGGTGGTAGAGGTAGGGCATTTCAACTCCATCGGGGACAATTCTTAAGACATCTGAATTTTTGCATCAGTGATGAATGAATACAGTGCTAAAATAAAGTTTCATTTTACAGATAATGAACCCTGCACAGGTACCATAAAGCATGATGCATTGGGCACAGAACATACACTTACTCGGGACTTTGCAATTATGTGCCTTTCTGGAGTTCCCTGTGTTAGTGGCTCTCCCCAGTTATTCCAGGCAGAGCAGACAGTGTCACCACTCATGTAGCCTTCACTTCTGCTCTTTTCTTTGTCAAAATGATGGTAACATAGGCTGAAGTTTCTTCTGGGGTTCAGGACATCAACATCATTCCCTGTCTTATCCTTCTCTTCACCCCAAATCAGTGCCTTGCATCTTCTCTGGGAAGAGATCTTTCAGCCATTTTACCCACGTCACGTCCACCATGAAGGAGTAGAAGTGTAGCTCCTTTGCTCTGGAGCTCTGTGATGTACACTTTGCAGCATTGCAGTAGTACACTGGTTGTTTGAAGGCAATTAATTATGTTAAATGAGAGTTCTGTGTCTCTTGTTATGGTTTGTTGCTCTCTTTACCTGAAGTGGTTGTGTCTGCAAAAAGCGACCAGATGCGACACACTGTGACTGGTGCTGCCACCTAGCTGTTAAAAAGAGCAGCACTCCCGTGGTACTCGGGTCGCCTCTATTATTGTTCAATGTAGCTTTTCAAATGCAATTGTCTACTAGGGCTGAACGATTTTGGAAAATAATCTAATTGCGATTTTTTTCCCTCAATATTGCAATTGCGATTTAATATGCGATTATTTGTAAGGTCCTCTTCTCATGTATTTTTCAAACACTGTCATAATAAATAATATCAGATTTATTTAAAGTGCAGATTACAACAATAAAGTAAACAAATCTGTGGCTTTACCTCTTCAACATCTAACTTTTCACGTTTCATGAAACATGTGTAACATTTATGTAAACATGTGGACTGCACTTCTTAAACACTGTCTGAGATTGACAGGACAGTGTATAAATAAATAAATAAAATATACAGATATAGAAAAAATAAAGCTTACTGATCTCCAGTCAGTAACGTCACACAGGAAAATAAAGAAGAACAAATATCTGCTCTAACCAATTGGACATTTTCAAAAAAAAACTTTTTGAACACTAATAGAAATATTATATTTACTCAGTAACAGCAGCACACAACATACTAAAGTGCAAAATGAGTATGGCACTGTTAGCCAGAAAGATTCTTCTGTATAGATCTCAGGGGCTCACAGATTTTTTGCAAGGAAAAAAGGGGGGGGGGGGTGGGGGGGTGGAGAGGAGCTCGAGTTGTCTCGCGCGGCGGGCGGGGTGTTTGTGGCTGTGCACTGAGCCAAGTCATTGCTTCAAACCCAGCGGTTTGAGTGCGCGTGAGTCTCTAAATCACCAGAAAAAGTCGCTAGATTTGTCGCTAGTCGCTTTTTACAAATTAAGTCGCTAGGGGGGTCTGGAAAGTCGCTAAGTTGTCAACACTGCTTACCCTGTCTGCTCTGCTCAGCTCAGCTAGGCTCACTCGCAAGTCACGTGACGTAGCCAGATCACGTGACAAGTCATATCGCGGCCTTTGCGGTTAGAAAATCTCGTTTTATGATATCGCGAGATTATCGCAAATGCAATTAATCGTTCAGCCCTATTGTCTACCACATGGCATTCATCCAAAAGATGGAAGATTTTTTTTTTTAAACTGATAACCTAAGAAAGTGTGCGTGTGTATAGCTTATTAGAAGCATATAGCCAGGACATGAGAAAGTGATCACCATGGCATTACTAACGCATAGCCAAATAAATAGTCTTTAATGCTTCATTTCTCAGTTCCCTTTATATCTCTAGTTGGCATTTTATACCAAGAGTTATGAAATGTGTTTGGAATGCCTAGTTTTGATATTTGTCCTGTTTTTTTTTTTTTTTTTTTTTGTGTTTTTTTGACCAGGTGAATACAAGAAGGATGAACTTCTGGAAGCAGCAAGGTGAGTACATCTGAGGCAGTGGAACAAAGTAGAGACAGTTTGTTTGACAGGATCACACATTCATGCAACTAGGTAGAAATCATTCTGGTGGGAAGTGGCACTTTTGTAGGTCCAAGTTACTATTAAATAAGCATAAAGTGCAGGATAAATAAACGCTCCAAATAGATGTTCTTGGTAGCGCTGCACAATATATTGAAAATTGATTGGCCCCGAAATTATTAGCATGCACAATTTCAAAACAGTGATCCCTTAATTTCCGCGGTTAATGGGGACCAGCGCCCCCCCCACGAAAATCAAAATCCGCGAACTGGAGCCAGAGCCCACCAATAACGTGTTTAAAATATGTTTAAAAACCGCAAAAAGGTAGCGAGGCGCTGCAGCCTCTGGTCTCTGAACCGTAGTAAAGAAACTGCTGGTATTGTGCTATTTTTGGCTCTAAATTAGCAGTTAACACGCCAACAACAACAAAAGAAAAAGTCCAGTTTTATCTGCATGGAACAGGCACTTCATTCTGGCACTGCACAGAACTTGTAAAAACAGGTATGAAAATCCCTCACCTCTTGGCGAAATTCACTGTTTTGAAATCAAAAAGGGTGACCTATGTGAATCGTGTAGATCCGAGGAGTTTTCTTTTTTTGTGGGGGAGTGTCAGAGTCGGGAGATTCTTTTTTTTTTTTTTAATTATCATATAATTGCCCTAATAAGCAAACTGAGCACTTCAGAAATCGGCCCTTTAAATGACACTTCAATCAGGTCAGATTGTTCCATTATTCCAGTCATACGAACATTCTTCATTCATGTGTACTTGGAGTACTCGGGGGTTACGTTGCTAAGGGAGACGAGAAGCAGGACCTAGTGATATCTACGCCAGGGACAAGGTAGACGAGCGTACGTTCACATTTCCTACCTGCATTTACTAGTGGATTGAATTTGGTGAGTTATGGTTTCAATTGTTTTCATACTTTGCGGTAAAACAAAGTTACTGCTGTTTGCTGCAGCTAAAGTTGAATAGGGCCCTTTGGAATCTGTGATCACGGAATCGTGGAATTGAAGATTAAATACGGAATTTACTCTAAATGCGTAATATGACAGAACTGAACGGCAATTTGCGGAAACCCCCAAACTTTTCTTCAAACACAACCCGCATCTCAGGCGCGTACAAGAGCATTTCCAAATGGCATCAATTTGCATCCACCTGGTCACATGTGGACGTGCACTAATGGCCTCATTTGGCCTCAGTTGAACACCAGAGAAAATAGCAGAGATCGTCTTAAAATGGCTTGATCACCAGTTAAACCATAGACGACCAGAGCGTGTTTACTGGGAGGACACCAACTATCTGGGACTTTCAGGTAGCCGCCGTGTTGGGCAAGTTCACTGAAATTAAAATGAACTAGTTCAGTTCACCATTTCAAAAAATGAACTAAATAGTTCATTTTTAATTCTTTTTTCTTATTCTTTTTTAATGTTGCTGCGAGCAATTATTAGTCAAAATGATTGCCGCTGCCCATATACTACACCACCACAAATGGCAAATATTTTATCCGTTTTATCTGTTGAAAACTATGTGTCCAATTCTGAACCTTAACCAACCAGGGTTCACATTAGCATTGAAAGGACAGCCCATGTAAAACTGTCATTTCCCTTTCAGTTTCTCTCTACAGCAGCCATTCCCAAACTTCAGAATACCATGGCCCAATTTGAAATAAAAACGTCCACCCAAACCTTTCATCACAACTATGATCACCAGACAGGACTAGAAGCAATGTTCTGATATTAATGTTAGGGGTCAACAAATAGGTGACACTTGTCATATTAAGTTAAAATGACAGTAGAATAACAACTGGTTTGTTTTATTTCATCTTAGTGTTTTTTTTAATCATTTCATGAATATTTTACAGTTATTAAAAACATATTTAAAAAAGACTGAGGATTTAAAACATATTTGTTAACTTTAATGACCCCTCACGGCCCACCTGCAGTACCACCACAGGCCACCAGCCCCCCCTGCGTGCCCACACTTCTCACCTTTTTAACCCCTGACCCATTTTCATGCCTGTGTAAAATCACACAGGTTGTATTGTTCAGCTCCTGTCGGTTAACAGAGAATGCAAATCTATACACGCTGGGCTGCTGTTTATGCTCACTCCACTTTTTCATCTAACCCCATTTTCGTTCTGCCGTCCCACGACACACACACACTCCATTACCCATAAGGCCACCTTCTTAAAGAGGCCAGGCTGGCTCAACATTTCTTTGCAGTGAGAGAAGGCACACAACATCCAGTGAATCGATTTTTTTTTCTTGATTTTTTTTTTTTTTTTTTTTTTTTTTTTTTTTTATGATATTATATATTTCTGAAAAATTTGCAAATAACTTAAACCGCAGAACTTAAGGCGCGAATTGGCGAGGGATCACTGTATTCCAAAAGACTGACTGGACTACAATAAATGTAGCTTGTTAAATTTCCAACTGCCATGCTTAGCAGTTGGGAATGCAATATATATACAATATAGTATTAGAAATAAAAGTCTTTTTAAAATACACTGATATGGTGAAATGATTTCCTTTTTAAATCCTAGTGAATTATAATTTTGATTTGTGGTGTTTAATGACATCAGTTTATGCATGTTACAGGAGTGGAAATGAAGAGAAGCTGATGGCATTGCTTACTCCATTAAATGTCAACTGTCATGCCAGCGATGGTCGCAAGGTAAGTTAATTAGCTGTCACTCCAGATTACACTGTTCAGACATATATTGCATCGTATGTTGTGTAAGGCTGTGAAATGCTCACATCGTAATATTGATAGATCTTTTTTTTTATAATGAGGATGTTTAAGTCAGGCAGGAAATGAATATCCCAACAGTCGAATTACTGCTGGATTAGTTTCTGTGCTGGGGGTTCAGAGGATTTATGCCACTGAGTTTGTGAGGGGTGGGGGTGCTAATGGACACTAATTAGTGGGGGTGCTAATGGACACTAATTAGTTTAAACAAACCACAGTGTTACATTCTTGGTTCTTTTTCTCAATTATGCACATGTATTCTATCAAATTATCTTAACCCTCTTTTTTTTTAACAGAACAGATGTCCATGGTGTGTGTCTTTGTATATTAAACCTTTATATTTTTATTTTGACAATATCATTGTTATACGCAGTCATCCAGTCCTATCACACGAGGTTTCAGCCTGTGAATTCCTTTCAGATTATTGGTCTTCCGATGTTTCCTCTGAATTTAGCAATGGCTGATTTGTCGACAGTATTTATTGAATGTTTTTTTTTTCTTTTTCTATTTTTTTTTTTTTTTTAGGTTTAGTGGTATAGAAAGATGGTGCTGCAATGAGACAAAAAGTCTTCCTCAGTAAATAACATTTCTAATTAAGGCGAAACAGTAATTTTTGCATTTCATCCCATGACATGTAAGACCTGAAGGAGGTCAGGTTTGATATCAAGGCCCTATATTTTTTTCTTTTGTTCATTTAACCTTTGTCCTTCACATTTTAATTTTCTTTGAAACTACTGAACTATTTCCACCATTTCTCTAGTTCTGCAATTCCATGGACATCCATTTTACTTAACCAACATATTAGTATTAATACTGGCTTTTATCAGTTCTAACAATTCCTAATTTATCTATTTTATTTTGTTTTTTAACATTAGTTTAAGTATTACCGATTTGCTGTATGTTTAGAGTTTGCAGGAGCTAAGTCAGTATAGATCTGGTCAGGGATTTACGGTGGAAGACATGAACCTTGAGCTTCTTTTTCACAAATTTGAGGACTGAGGAGCAGAAGTGTTGCCCTTCCCTTGAAGATTTATTTATTTTTTTGTCATTGACTTTAAGGGAGAGGGGAATTGCTGTGAAAACATGCTGTCATTTTGTAATTTGTGTTTCGTTTTGTTTTCCGTGTGACTCTGGCAACATTTGTCGATCAGTCAACCTCTCAAAAAATGCTGGTAAGTCGACTTTGATAACGGCCACTTGATTGATGCACTGTTGTGATCTTTTTGTTTTATTCTTTTTAATCCATCGTTTTTATTTGACCAATAAGCTGGCTGTCACTTGTTAATTGCACATCATGGACCTGGGTGTACTGGTCACTCATTTATCCTACCCTGATGCTCCTCTGGTGTGTGTGTGTGTGTGTGAGAGAGAGAGAGAGTGTGTGTGAGAGAGAGTGGGTGAGTTGGGTTGTTGTCATAACGATGACTCATCTTTTTGGATTTGGAGAGGAGCTCAAAATGTCCACTGCCTGCTTTCTTCAGCGTCTGTCCTCTGCACACTCACTCACACTTCTTGAACTTTCAATCACCTGCTCAGTCAGTCAGTCTGTATTTGATTGAGCCTTTAATTCTTTCATTTCTTTTTTTGGTTTTGGATGATAATCACTCATGCATGCCTCAAGGCTTGCCCCACTGCATTTTGTCAAGCGAATCTTGAACTTGTCTCTGTGAAATTTGTGTCTACTTCACGTTCCCTGTTGGATAAGTTGGTATGCACCAATAAATACTCTGCATTTCACCCATTATTCAAATGCTATGCTGTCATGGTTATAACTTTTGATTGCTTGGGTCATCCTACGCCGAATGATGCCTCCACAATCAGTCATCTCATCAGTTTGATTTTACCACTGTGACTTGAGCTGTTATACTTGCTTCTTTGGGTTTTATGTTAATGTCACTGCATGAAAATTGGAATGATGTCTTTCATTTTTGTTTATAAGCTTGATAACAGCTAGAATTTTATATTTGTAGAATATGTCACTGAAGTTGAATTTGCAGCTTTGCACTTATGAATTTTACTGGCTGAAATGAAGCCATTTGATTTGATCTCTTTATGGCTTGCAGATGTGCTTTTTCAGACACTGAGCCTGCTTACTGCAGCTTAAATGCATCTTATTACAGTTGGGATTCAATAGCATGACAATGTATGAAAGCAGAATCCAGTAGTGAAATCTAAATTATGCTTAAATGCATCTGATGGGCTTAGGAGTGAAAGGTTTAAAGCAACAGCAGTTGTTAACTGTCTGAGAATTTAAGAAACTAATTTTTTTTTCCCACCAGCTAATTCATTTTTTTCATGAAAGTACATAAGACTTTCAAGTTTTTACAAAATTGAGTTATTTATAAATGAATAAGGTATTGTATCCCTACTGTAATTCCTGTCTAGCCATTTTTGAATGTAATACTAACAACACTAGTGAATTCCTTTCCTCCCCTTCCAACTCACTGCATAAAATATATTTTTAAATCTGCAGTGCCTTGAAATACATCCCCTTTCAGTTAAATTATCAAATGAAAGTTGAGGTAGATGAGTAACGACGATGAAGTTGCTTGTTGTCACTCACTCGGGTCAGACATAATATTGACAGCAACAGAGTGTTTGTCACTGGATTTGCTCACAAACTCCATTGAACTTGCATCATCAAATCCGCCATTCATCCGCAATTCACCAAGCATAGCCTGCCGTAGCACAATGCTTCTGGCCCTAATCAGCCGCTTGCCCCTGTGGCCACCGGAGGCAGTAGACACTTAGTGCGCAGAGATTGCTGACCAGCTAACAAGCTGTGCTCTCTCGCAGTCGACACCCCTCCATTTGGCTGCCGGCTACAACCGGGTTCGCATCGTTCAGCTCCTCCTTCAACATGGCGCTGATGTGCATGCCAAGGACAAAGGGTGAGTGGCTGTTGAAGAACAAACCTCCGCTCCAAAATAAATCATGATTTGTCAGTCATTACTTATGACACTGATGCCTTGTCCTCCAGCGGCCTGGTTCCTCTTCACAATGCCTGCTCATACGGTCACTTTGAAGTCACAGAGCTTCTGCTTAAAGTAAGTCCCACTAAACTAAACTAAAAAAATTATGACGACACCAAACTCATTGTGTTTGGTCAGAAAACTCACTGGGTGGAACTTTCTTGGCTTTGTAATATAATTTTTCTACTAGTTGCACATGAGTTCAAGTAGTCCTTCTAATCAACTCCAAGTGATATACGTAAATTTTAATTGTTTGTCTTGAAGCTTTGTTTAATTTAAGTATTTTCCAAGTGATAACTGTTTTTGGTCCTCTGTACAGATTCTGTGCTCTGACTGCCTTCTCTCTTTCCAGCATGGAGCTTGTGTTAATGCCATGGATTTGTGGCAGTTCACTCCTCTCCATGAAGCAGCATCCAAGAACAGAGTGGAGGTTTGTTCTCTGCTGCTGAGCCATGGGGCTGATCCCACACTGCTGAACTGTCACAGCAAGAGCGCCGTGGACATGGCCCCCACTCCAGAGCTTAAAGAAAGGCTCACCTGTGAGTTCTTGCTCTGTAGGACCTTGTATAGTTGTGATGAGTGGAAAAAAAATGTCTGAAATCATTCACACCCATATAGCTTTAGTGTAAGAGTGCTAGATGCTGCAGGTCATAAAGGTGGTATAAGGTTGTAAAGCCCCCACATACGTTCAAGTGTTTTCATGCAAATTGATCTGTCCTCAGTTAGCTTCACTTCACCTAAAACTGCATTTAAAAAAAATTACCTTTTTCTTTTTTCTTTTTTTTTGTAGATGAGTTCAAAGGTCACTCACTGCTGCAGGCTGCACGTGAAGCTGACATGGCCAAAGTGAAGAAGACGCTGGCTCTAGAGATCATCGGTTTCAAACATCCTCAAACCAATGAGACGGCTCTGGTCAGAACAAGTTCTTTGACTAGAATTGGGACATAAACCCACTTTCATATTTAACGGCAGCATGGAAATTTAAAAATAAATAGATAAAATTCTGTCTTAGCTGCTAAGCATAGAAATTGGAGATTTTGCTCACACATTAATCTTCCGATTTTGATGATCTTACCAACAAAAGTCCATATGTAACAGACTGGCAGATGTTTGACATTCTCATACACTTGTCAAATGTTGTGTGTTCCAGCACTGTGCTGTGGCATCTCCCCACCCAAAGAGGAAGCAGGTGACTGAACTGTTGCTGCGTAAAGGTGCCAACATCAACGAGAAGAACAAAGAGTAAGTCAGCAACATTTACGCTTAACATTTAATTAGGCTCAGTTGTGCAGCAAGACAGTGTCTTGGTATGATTCTCAGAACATTAATTTCAGTTAAAAAAAATTATGTAGAAGCATTGAAGGAAAATAAATGCAGATCAAAGCTGCCTTTTTTGTTCTCCTAAGTAACAGTTTTCTGTCTGGTTTGTTTTAGTTTTATGACACCTCTACATGTTGCTGCTGAAAGGGCTCACAATGACATCCTGGAGGTGCTACAGAAACATGGCGCAAAGGTCTGTTTTCACATTTTAATTCTGCTCTGCCAGAAAAATGTGATCCTGAGTCACAAGCTTAACTGTTCCCTCCTCTGGCTACAGGTGAATGCTGCGGACACACTCGGTCAGACGGCTCTCCACAGAGCAGCGCTGGCTGGTCACATACAGACCTGCAAGCTGCTGCTGAGCTATGGAGCCGACCCCTCCATCGTGTCTCTACAGGGCTTCACCGCTGCTCAGATGGGTAATGAGGCCGTGCAACAGATTCTGAACGGTAATCCTAACCTTTTCTAAGATTTTTTTTTCTTTTTAGCTTTAGAATGATACAGAGCATTTTCTTAGCCAGAAAGTGAATATTTTATATTCTTCATACATAAAATATAAATCTTTTTTTTTTTTTCATTTAGATTTTTTTTTTTTTCCCTAATTCCTAATTTCTTTCTTCTCTCCCCTCAATATTCCAGAAAATGTTCCCACACGGAATTCTGATGTGGACTACAGATTTTTAGAAGCTGCTAAAGCTGGAGATCTGGACACAGTGCAAGTAAGCTCATATTGTTCACCTCTCATATTATACTTTCTACCTTAGCATTTCACCCAGGTGAATTCTTAATTACGTAAGTGTGTCTGTGTATGGTAGCAACTTTGCACGCCCCAGAACGTCAACTGCCGGGACTTGGAGGGCCGCCACTCTACTCCTCTCCACTTTGCAGCTGGTTACAACCGAGTGGCTGTCGTTGAATATCTGCTTCACCATGGAGCTGATGTTCATGCAAAAGACAAGGGGTGATTTCCTTAACCATTTGAATTTTTAAAGCTAGAGCTTCATTTTGTTTTATTTTATTTATTTATTTATTTATTTTCTTAAGCCATGAGATTCAGTATTAAGTCTAGTGCGAGTATTTTCAATGATATATATTTTTTTGTCCTTCAGCGGTTTGGTTCCCCTTCACAACGCATGCTCTTATGGTCACTATGAAGTGGCTGAGCTGTTGGTCAGACATGGTGCTTCAGTCAATGTGGCAGACCTTTGGAAGTTCACCCCACTTCATGAGGCTGCAGCCAAAGGAAAATATGAGATCTGCAAGCTGCTACTGAAAGTGAGGATCCAGTATCACATCTGGATAGTTTTAACATCATCTGTGTGGTAGCTATGGTTACGTGTATGAAGGCAAAATGGATCATGCTCGCTTTAAAAGCCATGTGTCATATTTTACCAAAAATGTATTTAAAATGGTTCACTTAAAATAATGCTCACTCTTTGCTTCAGCACGGAGCAGACCCCACCAAGAAGAACCGTGATGGCAACATTCCTCTGGACATGGTGAAAGATGGAGACACAGACATCCAGGACCTGCTGCGGGGTGATGCAGCCCTGCTTGATGCTGCTAAGAAGGGCTGCCTAGCTCGAGTGCAGAAGCTATGTTCCCAAGAAAACATTAACTGCAGGGATGCACAGGGTCGCAACTCCACCCCGCTCCACCTGGCAGGTACAAGCAGCTTTATGTTTCAGGTTTTGTTTGTGTTCTGAATATTGGTACCAACACACACTCTTGATATGGCATTTATAGGAGAGGTGTAAGATTTCTTTGCAGTTATGCAACTTCCCATTAAAGCTCATTTATGACTATCGTGCAGAAGAGAACTTATTTAGCATTTTTAGATGTTATTCTTATACAGTTTTATACAGACTTTAACTCTTTTTTTTTTCTGGAACTTATTCCTGTTCATTCTCCTCAGCTGGTTATAACAACCTGGAAGTAGCAGAGTATCTGCTGGAGCATGGAGCTGATGTCAATGCCCAGGACAAAGGAGGCCTTATCCCTCTTCATAATGCTGCTTCTTATGGGGTCAAGTCTCTGCAACATAACCACAGACAGTTTATGTACCAAAGAAGGATTCTGTGGGGTATGAGCTATTGGTTCAAAAGCTTAAAACTACGGGGAAAAAATGACATGTAATGTGTGAATTAAAATACTGATTGGGTTAGTTGTCTTGCCTTCAGGCACTGGATGTGTTTTTAGTACCCATATAATTATATTTACTATAGATCACAGTTTGACTCATGCTCTGGTGTTCTCCTTCCTCACAGCATGTGGACATTGCAGCCCTACTTATCAAGTACAATACGTGCGTGAATGCCACAGACAAATGGGCTTTTACACCCCTCCATGAGGCAGCCCAGAAAGGTCGCACACAGCTTTGTGCTCTGCTGCTGGCTCACGGAGCTGACCCCACCATGAAGAACCAAGAGGGACAGACTGCTCTGGACCTGGCCACAGTAAGGGCTTCTATACGGTTATTTTTTTTTTTGTTTTCTTTTTTTTAACATTTGTTCACTGAAGGCATCAATGTTTAAAAAAAATAAATAAAATAAAGTCTTTTAACTAGTTTTCCCTTCTTTCATTGCAGGCTGATGATATCCGAGCCCTACTGATGGACGCCATGCCACCAGATGCTCTCCCCAGCTGTTTCAAGCCTCAAGCTACAGTGGTCAGCGCCTCAGTCATCTCTCCTGCTTCCACACCATCCTGCCTGTCAGCTGCCAGCAGCATAGACAACCTGGCTGGGCCCCTCACAGAGCTGGCTGCCTCCGCTGCCGCCGCTGGGCCCTCCAGTGTGGCAGACGGAGCCACGGGCACTGACCGCAAGGAAGGAGAAAGTAAGTTTATTGCTGTCATTACATGAAGCATTCGTCAGCAATTCTCTAACAGTAGTTCAACATGGATAAATTTGGATGTGGAAAAGATGATGGAGCTCTTATGGTAAAATGTTGCCTGAAACCTGAATATGTTGTCTCTTCATAGTAGCAGCACTTGATATGAACATAAGTCAGTTCCTGAAGAGCCTGGGCCTGGAGCCCCTGAGGGACATCTTTGAAAGAGAGCAGGTCAGAGACAGATCAGAATGATTCAAGAATGATTCTCCACTGTTTTACAAAGAAAAATTATCTAACTTTGTCAATTATAATGGCTCAGGGTGTATGCATAATTTATTAATATTAATAATACATTTGAATAATATAATAATTATTTCCAGATCACCCTGGATGTGCTGGCTGACATGGGCCATGAAGAGCTGAAGGAGATCGGGATTAATGCGTATGGCCATAGACACAAGCTTATCAAAGGTGTTGAGAGGCTGTTGGGAGGCCAGCAAGGTGAAGAAGCATCCTGCTTGCTTTTGTTATATTAATAAAGCTGCTTGGGTCAGATTTTATTTCAGGAACATTTCACTTAAACCATTTTCCTTGTACAGGTGCCAACCCATACCTGACATTCCACTGTTCCAACCAGGGCACCATCCTGATAGACCTTTCTCCCGATGACAAAGAGTATCAGTCTGTGGAGGAGGAGGTATTTGAATATCCATGTAAACATCCGTCTTTGGATGAGTTGTCAGTTTGTGTACAGTGATAGGCATAGAAGTAAGGTTGTAAATTTAACATTACAGGATTTTTGAATAAATGGAAAAACTGCTGAAGGTGTAGTTTTTCGTTGCAAGTGCTTCAAGTGCCTGGTGAAACACCAACTGATAACTTAATGAAATTTAATTTAATGATAATTTAATGATAATGAAATCATGTTCTTGTGTGTCTCTCAGATGCAGAGTACCATCAGGGAGCACAGAGATGGAGGGAATGCCGGCGGTGTCTTCAGCAGATACAACATCATCAAGGTATTGCCTTTTTATTAATTTATTTTTTGGTATTTCTTAAAGCCGATTAAACGGTCAGTAAATCAGTAAACTAATTACTTACAGCTATTTGATGTATGCAAGTCAGTGATTCTCAGTATTAAAAAAAAAAAAGATTCACAGCATCAAATCTTGTCATTTCACACTGCAGATTCAGAAGGTGGTCAATAAGAAGCTAAGGGAACGGTACACCCACCGGCAGAAAGAGATCGCAGATGAAAACCACAACCATCACAATGAGCGCATGTTGTTTCACGGTAACTACCCACAGTCACTACCCCTGTCTGCTTTTTTGTGAGTCAGCATAATCTGGCATCAGGTGTTTGAGTTTATATCGGGCATATTTTTGTAACTTTTTAAAGTTTTGACACTAGTGACATAATTTCCCTCAGGTTCTCCATTCATCAATGCCATCATCCACAAAGGCTTCGATGAGCGTCATGCCTACATAGGAGGGATGTTTGGAGCGGGCATCTACTTTGCAGAAAATTCGTCAAAGAGCAATCAGTATGTCTACGGAATCGGTGGAGGCACCGGATGTCCGACGCACAAGGACAGATCCTGCTACCTGTGCCACAGGTGACTGGGACATGGCAGGAACCTTAGACCACCGTTACAGTTGCAAATTATAACAAAGCATTGGAGGATTGTTTGCTAGTTTCCTGCTTGTTTTTTGTTAGAGGTTTTCCTTGTAATATTATGTAATTACTTGTGTCTGACATTCTCCTTTCTTCTGCACACTCAGGCAAATGCTTTTCTGCCGGGTGACTTTGGGGAAGTCCTTCCTGCAGTTCAGTGCTATGAAGATGGCCCATGCTCCTCCGGGACATCATTCAGTAATCGGGCGGCCCAGTGTTAATGGTTTAGCCTACGCTGAATACGTTATCTACAGAGGAGAGCAGGTAAAAAAACATCTGGGCAATAACTTTTCCTGATATTTTTTTAAGGCCTAAAATTGGCAGGGAGACATTGCTAATGTCTGGCGATATCTATCCACAGGCCTACCCGGAGTACCTCATCACCTACCAGATCCTTAAACCAGAGAGTGCAGGCCAGTCTGCTGCAGGAGCTGAGCAGAAGTCATAGTTACTGAACACTGCACACAGTTGCATAAGGACTTGATGCTTGTTGTACTCTCCTTTGTATTTCAAATGCCTGAACACCTTTTTCATTACCAGACAGATTTCCAGTCTATTGCCCAGTAGAACCCATGGTGACCAGTACTTCATGTGCAAATATTATGTACAAAACTCTTATTCTTGGTGATGACAGTTTTTTGCATTGGCTGCATGTTAATACAAAAGCATGTAAGACCCAATAGCGTGCGTGGGTTAGTACTTCCAGTAGTGCTCCCCTTCACCACCTCCTCACCTGTCAGGAGGATGCTTGTTGGAACTTTTACATGACCATTTTTAGTTTGTAGCCTTTGTCACCATGCCTTGTGACTGTGGAGTATCACCGACCACATTCTTCCCCCTCGCCAACTTCTAGATGTGCACACACACCGTCTCGCCATAAAAACCTGAAACATGGAGTACCGCCACCCCACAAGACTGGGGTTTATCTTGTTAGGACTGGCCTGTGGTAACAGATTTTCAATGCTAAACCATAACACTATCTGACAGGTAACAGTACGTCACTGCTACACTGTAATGTTTACTTTACATACTTTAAACCCAAGAACTCTACAAACACTGAACGGCCATGTTTTTAATGGTTTTAATCAGAGCTATGGACAGTAAAATGACAGCTCTCTGTCAAATCCCAGAATTTGAGATAATTTCCTCAAAACTGATTTGAATGAGATATGTGTTTAGCAGTGCAATGTAAGGCATCATAATTACGTGCGATGTAACTGTTGTTCATTAGAAGCATCATGCTCTTCACAGTAGAGACGGTTAGATGTTGAAATGTGCTTGTGATGCCTTACAAGTGAACATGTTTCAGTCAGTGAGCTCGTAAAGGCACCCCTTCTGTCGCCATGGTCTTAAAGACGTTCACGCATAAGGATTTGCACTTTTACATAGAAAGCTATTTAAGTTATTTTGAATTGATATTACACATTTGCAAAAAGAAAAAAACATTTGTACAGGTTGTGTAAATGGTTGTGTATAACTTGCTGTTTAACAGTATCTTTGAGTTAAAATGTAAATGGCATCTGAATTTTTCTTTCATGCCTTCTAAATCCTCCCATTTTTTTTTTTTTAATAAATGTTCCATTAACAGCTCTTTGTTTTGTAATATTATTTATGTCAAAAAAATATCTTCTGATCATATCTGGACACAAGATGTTATATTTCAGAAGGCTATAATAAACTTGTATTATACCAGAGCAAGGCAAATTCGTATGATTTTACTTTTACATACACACATATATAATCTTTATATGTGTGTATATATACATGTATGTAAGCGCATATATATATATATATATATACACACACACACACACATATATTAGGGGTGCAACAGTACACGTGGCACACCTAAACCGCCATCGCAAGATACCGAGTTTGCGGAAAGTGCAACTCACATGTCGGCGCGTAATAGATATATATATATATATATATATATATCTATATATATATATGGATAGATATAGATATAGATATATAGAGAGAGAGGAAATAAGTATTTGATCCTCCGCTGATTTTGGCAGTTGTCATACTAAGAAATAAATGAACAGTCTCTGACTTCTATGGCAGCTTTATTTTAACAGTTATGGAAAGAAGATTGAAAAAAAATTGAGAAAATTACATTAAATGAAAAATAAAAATTAATTTGCAAGTGATTGAGGGAAATATTCTGATTGCATTATGAGGTGTGGCAGCCATGTTGGTAGCTACAGAAGTGCATAGTACTGAGTCTGGAGGAGGAGTCACAAGAAGCTAAAAGAAGTTGGTTTACCATGACAAATAATCAGCTCTGAAGAACAAGAAAAGTCACTGGAAGACTTGAAGTTCCTCACTAAGTTGACAGTTGACCAGTTAATAAAATAAGGAGTCTTGCATTTTTGATTCAGTCTTGATTCATAAGGTCTACTTATGTCAAATGTGCCTCAAATTTTATTGAAAAATTACCTCTAATTTCACAATTTCCTTCATTCTTTACGGTATGTGTTATAAGGTCACTTTCATACATATGATATTTAATTTTAATTTAACTGCAGCTTTGATACGTGTAATAACACGTGACAAAGCTGTAGTCACGTGACCATACCCGTTGCCTCGTTTCAACAGTCAATGGTTGCCTGCCGTGAGTTGGTTGGAAATGGCAGATTTGTTGTGTTTTAGAGTCTCTAAACTGAATTATGTCTGAATTTTCCTCGTCGTTTACTCACTACGTATACATGCTATGAAAAAGTCTACCTACCTGTATTTTATCGTTTCACTGTTGCCTTTAAGCTAGCGCGCCACATAAAGTTGACATGTCCAGTCGCCGACATGCTTTGGAGAAGTTTTCTGGTTTTAACCCTCTACTTCTCCGAAACTTCGGCAACTCCCTTTGTTATCACAGTTGATGTAGGAAGGCCACAGAGAGATCTTAAACACTTCTGGAGAAGCACTGGCTTCTGGTAGGTGATACTTGTTAACTCCTAATTTAGCCTCGATTATTAACACTGTTGCGATAGGAAGTCAGTCACGATAATAAATCACTTTAAAGATTAATTTTTAGAAAGGTTATAAATGCTGGTAGCGGTCCTGCAGTCGCCTGCATTATAGCCAACCCGAAGAAGTATCAGATTGAAGACACTACTAACCAACTGCTCAGTCCTCAGTCCAATCTATTGTCCAGGTAAACCCTGATATCTGGAGTCCTCCATCTCTTCTACCAAGATGGAAATGATGATAAGCTTAATTCCTGATCCTCCTAAAATCCACAATCACCGTCTCTGCCTTGAACATAACCGAAGTTATGTTGTAGTTGTCAGATAGTCAATAACCTGAGTGATGGTGGTAAACAAAAGTCAAAAATCTTTGTCCAGGTGAGAGGTTAACTGAAGCAGGTGAATGACGTTGACATTTAGCATTTAGGAAATATTAAATATTACCACAAGCATGTTATTTGTGAAGAAAAGCCATTGCATATTGCAAACTTTCAGGGTGACGTAAACCTGTGTTCTTGTGCAGCCCTCCGCTCCCTCACACCGAGGCCCACCAGTATGACCTGAGCATCGACCAGCAGCTGAACCTGGCTTATGTGGGTTCAGTTCCTCATGAAGGGATCCAGCAGGTCAGAATACACTGGATGTTGGAGCTGGTCACCACACAGTAAGTCTACCAGCAGGTGGAGACCTCTTTGCAGCTGTCGGAGGCATACATCAAAATCTGGTTATCAGTGCTTGTCAAAAAAAAAAAAAAGGATGAAATTTAAAACCTCTGAATGTGATCATGATACATGAATAATTGAATTACTGAGTGATTTTGTTTTTGTAGAGATATTGGAGGAAGACCCCACTATAACTTCACTAAACTGGATCAGCTGATTGAACTCTTGTGGCTCAATGGACTTCAACCAGGTGCTGTCCTGCAAACACAGTCTTTGTTGCTGACGCATTTATTTTTTGATTGTTTTTGATTCTACATGACTGTTACGGTGCACTTTATTGTTCCAAAAACTTGCATTTGGACTTCCAAAGCAGAGATAACTCAACAGTAAATGAAACTTAAGCCACAAACCATCATTGTTTTTCTAAAGTTCTAAAATGGTACTCATGGCATCCATACACAAGTAATATGCCAACATCTATGTTATATAGTTGAATAACAATAACTGTAGTAATGCTAATAAATGAATATCAAATTAATACATTATTATTTTAAAAAAAAGGTTATAGTCCACACCACATAATATATAGCAATACTGGTTGCAGACAGATCACTAACAAACATGGTTGCCAGATGGCATAAAATTCCATGATAGCGCACCTGATTTTCTTGAAGTGAACTGACACATAGCCTCTTTAATCCAAAGCCATGTGTTGGTGAGTAAAAGTCTTTCCTTTTACAGAAAATAAACCTTCTCACCATTAAAGAACATAAGGCCACCAAGGCCACCACTGTTTTCGCACATATCAGAGAAAATACATGAAAAGTTGACTGCCTAAAACTAAACACCCTTTGAGAAGAACAGAACATATGTAATAGAGTGGTGAGAGAGTGTTTTAAACAATCAAAATTTAAAGAAAAAATACTGTAGGTCAAATCTTATTTTACACTTCGTTCCACTCTGCAGGTTTTGAACTGATGGGCAGTGTCTCAAACTACTTCACTGACTTTGAGGACAAATTGCAAGTAGTTGAGTGGAGAAATCTGGTTTATGTCATTGCCAAGAGGTACATTGGTGAGTGAGCACTAGCTGTCTTTGTTTATGCATCATGTTATTTTGAACTTTATACCACTGAAACATACCCAATGAAAGCCTGATTTTGAAAGAAAATCGTTCCAAATGAGAAATATGTGGACTGGGCTTACACTTTATTGACATATTTTTTTTATAACTGTTGATGTTTTACAACTGAATAAAATGTATTACCAATCATAGCTGTTTTGACATACTATAAGTAAGGCCATCCATTAGAAGAGCCTTCAGGAAATTTATTCCCTCAAAAATATTAATGAATTGTGTTTTGGTTAAATTTTCATTTCTCACTTGAAATTCCAGACAAATATGGCCTGGGAAGTGTTTCTAAGTGGAACTTTGAGACATGGAATGAACCCAACAACCATGACTTTGATAATGTCAGCGTGTCAATTCAAGGTAAACTCAAAAAAATAAAATGTATAACAATTGAAAAGTTTATTTTATTTAAGTTGTTTTGATGGAAGAGGTTGGTAATAATGGAGGGAAAGATTCCCAACAAGGTTTCATTTTCTCTGAAAAAAGATGTCAAGAAAATTCACAGTGCACATCCCAGAATAGACATGTTAAATTAAGTTGATCAGGTGAGAGTTTAAAAAAGAAAACAATCAACCCTGTACAACATAACTATTTGAGCTTTTTTCATGTTGTCATGACAATGGTTATATTTTTTACAGATTTTTTTTTTTTTTTTTTTTTTTATTGACGAGAACATTGACACTGAACAGCTGTGGCCACTAGGAGTTCCACTTTTCTGTCAGTGTGAATAATTTTTCTTTAGGGTTTCTAAACTACTACGATGCCTGTTCGGAGGGGCTGCGTGCTGCCAGCAGTCTTCTCAGGTTTGGAGGTCCAGGAGACTCGTGTCATCCCCCACCACACTCCCCGTACTGCTGGGCCATGCTGCAGCACTGCTACAACGGCACCAACTACTTCACTGGGGAGAGGGGCGTTAGGATTGATTACATCGCCCTGCACAAGAAGGTGGATTAATGAGCCACGGGGAAAACTAACACTATCATGCTCAAGAGATTTAAACATTTTTGAAGCACAATTCTTGCCGCAGCGAAGTCTCCTGAAAAAATCACTGCATTCGTTACAGTTCTTACAAAGTTCATTTAGGCTGACTTTCTGTTTTCAGGGTGGAGGCTACTCCTTACCCATCCTTCAACAGGAGATCCAGGCAGTGGGTGACATCCAGGAGCGTTTCCCCAGGTTTCGTAGCCTCCCCGTTTACAATGACGAGGCTGATCCTCTGGTGGGCTGGTCCCGGCCTCAAGAGTGGAGAGCTGATGTGACCTACGCTGCACTGGTGGTGAAGGTCAGGAGGAAAGTGTGAAAGCACCGCGTGAACACTGGCAAACATTAAAAATCATGTCAGGACACTGAATGGTGAAGGCTGTAGAGAAAAATGTTTTAACGTGGGACTTGGTGTGCTATGTAACTGGGTTGTGTACATAGGGGTTGTACTGGGTGATTGAATCTTATTCCATTACCTAACCTGTCCTGTTCCCCAAACAGGTTATAAAGCAGCACCAGGATCTGTTGCTGGCAAACCCAAACAACACCATCAACTACACCTTGCTGAGCAATGACAACGCCTTCCTCAGCTACCACCCGCACCCCTTCACCCAGCGCACACTGACCGCCCGCTTCCAGGTCAACAACACCCATCCACCTCACGTCCAGCTCATCAGAAAGCCTGTCCTCACCGTCATGGGCCTGCTTGCTTTGTTAGGTGATAACCTCTTGAACCCTCCTGGTTTTTATGCTTCAGTAGAACAGTGTGATCCATTTTAATCCATGTGTGGGCGACTGCTGAAGACGCTCTCTTGCATGTGTTCCCAATTTGAGGAGAGACCCAGGTTCTGGCTCAGGTTCTGAACTCGGCAGGTGGCTGTAACGACACGCTGGGTGTTCTCGCCAGCAGCCACAAGCCTCTGATGCCGGGTGGTTCCGACAGCTGGCAGGCAACAGTGATGGTCTACAACAGTGATGACAACAGCACCTCCAACTTCACCGATGATGTTAAAGTAGCAGTGAAAGGACTTGCTGAGCATAAACGTAGGTTTAGCAAAACACCAACCGATCACCACTGTTTTAAATTGTGGGTTTCAATTTCAGGAAGTAAATGTTTGATTTAAACTCAGCTCCATATGTGTTTGTTTAATATCCAGATCTCGTGTATGTCACATATTACATGGACAATAATGTAACCAACCCGTACCAGTTGTGGAAGAGCATGGGCAGCCCCGACTACCCAACAGCAGAGCAGTTCAGACGCCTCAGGAGTGTAGAGGTAATATAAATTATGTCAAAGAATATCATGGTGTTCTAGTTTTTATTTGTGGTCTTTCAAAATCAGCTTTATTGGTCAAACTCAAATAAACTTAATGGCTTTAATTAACTTCACCGAAGATCTTCTCAAAATATGACTGTTGACAGACATTAATGTGAACTGCAACTCAACACATCGGTGGACTGTGAAGCATCAGTAAATAATTCATAGTCTTAAGTATCTTAAAAATGACCTGTTGTTAAGACTGAAGCATTGACAGTAAGAAGAAGAAGAACCTTTTTTCATCCTACAATGGGGAAAATTAAATAACGTATCAACAGCACAGTACAGAAGAGCAGCAGTGGAGTAAGCATGCCAAAAATTAGCAAAATAAATCTATGATGAATAAGAAATAAATACAAAGAGTAAGCATGTTTATCTGATAATATAAAATGTACTTCAATAAGACTAAGTCAAATAAAATAAATCTAAGTTTGTACTATGGGTATGTAAAGTATATGGACATCAACAAATATTTGGTAAAGTGACTGCAGGATATTGCAATTGTGATGTTTAACATTATAATACAACATTGCAGCAGATGGATGATGGACATGTTGATAGTTCTAACAGCGTTCATTGTAGAGGCTGACAGCAGCGGGAAGAAAGGACCTGCTGAATCTCTCTTTCACACAGGGAGGATCAGTCTATCACTGGAGGTGCTCTCCAAAGCAGTCAGGATGTCCTGCAGGGGGTGTGACTCATGATCCAGTATAGATGTGATCTTAGCCAGGACCCTTCTGTCACCCACCTCCTGCATTGAATCCAGAGGACAGCCCAGGTCCAGCTTCTCCCTCTCACTCTCTGTGATGCTGCTATTCCAGCACACCACACAGGATGTCTGCTGCCACCACAGAGTCATAGAAGGTCCTCAGAAGTGCTCCTTTCACTCCAAAAGACTAATCTCCTCAGGTGATGGAGCTGCCCTGGCCCTTTCTGTACAGTGCGTCCATGTTGTGTTGTGCAGTCCAGCTTATTGTTCAGGTGAACACCCAGGTGCTTGTAAGAGTCCACTCTCTCAATGTCCATTCTCTAGATCCTCACTGGTGAGGAAGCAGTAGCCTGGTGTCTGTGGAAGTCCACCACCATCTCTTTGCTCTTCCCCACGTTGCTGAGGAGGTGGTTTTGATGACACCAGTCCACAAAGTCCTGCGTCAGTCCTCTGGGCTCTGTGTCGTCGTCATCATCAGTGATTAGGCCAACAATCGCAAAGTCGTCTGTGAACTTCTGCAAAACACAACTTCCCCTGTTGTGCCTGAAGAGTAAAGAGGAAGGAGGGCAGATTTCTGGTCTTGACCATTCAGACAAGGAGGAGATACATCAGCAGTTTTTGTCCATCAGTCTACAGGAAGGAAAGGTTATAAAACCTTTTCCAAAAAATTTTGAGTCTGTTATTATTCTAGAGTGAGAAAGATTATTCACAAGCAGAAAAACATTTGAGACAGATTACCAATTCTCCCAGGTGTGGACATCCCAGCAATTTTATCCCAAGGTCAGACTGTGCAAAAAAAAAAAAAAAAAGAAAAGAAAATGCAAAAAAATCTAGCTACTTGTCAGTCTCTACGGTGCTCATTTAACTTGTTAAATAATTAAGTTCATGAGAGTGCAGTTAGAAACAGACTGCACAAGTATGGCTTATTTGCAAGGATTACTGGGAGAAAGCTTCTTTTCTCTAAGAAGAACATAGCAGCACAGCTTAGGTTTGCAAAGTAGCATCTGAAAAACACCATATGACTTCTGAAACAGTGTCCCTTGAACTGAAAAGACCAAAGTGAAGTTTTGTCACAAAGCAAAGCTCCATGTTCATTTAAGGCCAAAGACAAGATATCAGCACAAACAGCTCAGACCATCTATGAAGCACAGCAGTGGATGGTGATGTGGGCTTGTTTTGAAGCCACAGGAGCTGGGAATCTTTCAGTCCTTCAGTTGAGCGTAGTCCTCTATATACCAAAGTACTCTGAAGTCAAATGTGAGGCTATCTTTACGACAATTAAAGTTTTGGTGAAATTGGGTCACGCAACACAGAGTGAGTTCCCAGTTTTTTTTTTCTTTAGTTCTGATATTTAAAGATTAGAACTAAGAAATGTTGTACTTTTTCACGACTGTGCATGTACACTGTTTTATGACTGATAATGTGTCATTGTGTCAGGACCCTCGAATTGATGGACCCTGGAAAGTTCCTGGAGGTGACACCTTGACTCTAAGAGCTAAATTATCTGTGCCCTCGCTTCTGCTCATCCATATTTGTGCCCAGCCCAAGACCGCGCCTGACCAGGTGAGTACTAATAAATTACATTGTGCTGTATTTTTCATCTTTATTATTAACATGTGCCACTGATCACATTTTCAGAAGACTCCCTGAGATGCACTGCATACAAATACCATGCAATTACACTTAGCATGCAAACATTTCACCTTGTTGCTCAAAAAAATATATTTGGTTCTCCATTAGTCGGCATATTCAGTATTTTAGGTCTGCTTTAGCATTTTAATTACTAAAGCAGAGAGCCTGAGTATTCCTAACGTCAACATATTTTACCTCTGGTTAGGTCAATGGGCTACGCTTCATCAGGATCACCAAAGGCCAAGTACTTATTGTCTGGTCTGACCACTGTGTTGATTCAAGGTCAGTCCATGTTTAACATGCTTCATATTTGAAACTTTGATTCTAACTTCATTTCTCTTTCACTCTCAGTTATTGTGATGAAAAAATATAGATCAGAAGAGGCATTGACTTGTCCAATGAAGGCTCCTTTCTCATTAGCAGGAACATGAAACCGTTAATCGATTAATTTGTTCTTTGCAGATGTCTTAAAACGTTTGAAGTGGAATTCTCCACAGACCACAAGGAATTCAGCAGAATTAATACCCAAGACACCATTTTTACTTCTTATGTCTACTCACCAGGTAACAGCTTACTGAAACGATAACTAAAGTCATGGCAGTGAGCAAAAAGTCGCATTTATTTATTTGTTTTGATTATGATTTGTACTCTGACTGTTGTCATAGAGCTGACTCTGTACTTCATGCTGTGTTCTGTAGTGGACCAGGAGGTGTGTGGTTTGTACAGAGTTCGAGCTGTGGACTACTGGGGAAGGCCGGGGTCATACTCACTGCCTGAGAAGTATTCAGAGAAGGTTTAGTGCCAAAACATTCCTATTATCTTAAGTATTTAATGGAATGTCACTATATTTCATACTGATAAATCGGCTGAATATGTACCGTAAGTTACACGGAAAGGTCTCCTGTGATGAGTTGAGTGTCGCCCAATCACATCAAAAGCCAACATGCTCTATTTCATTGTAATACAGGAAGTATTAGAGTAATGAATCTAAGTTAGAGTCCTTATTTCAAGGTTATTTTATTTGCTTCTCTGTGAGCAGAGCTCTTCATGAGCTGCTTGTAAAAGGGACTGATCATGATGATCATCAGCAAACATTACCAAATCTCATACATTCATTTGTTACTGGGCAGTTTTTTTTTTATTTGTTATATTCCATTTCATACTGAGATCATTATCCAGCTGCGTCTTATGCATTTTTATGAAAAGTAAAAATAAAGTTGGAAGAGCAGCCTAAATTGATGGATTAAGTTTGTAGTAAGACAATGATATATAATAAGAGGTTAAGATGACTTTTTTCTTAAGAAATTTTATTGTCACCGCCACAGACTGATACAGTGCAGGTGTTGCCCATGTGACCGAACTGCATTGTTGGTTATGTCATCATATTTATCCAACCAGTAACAGTTTTCAGTGAACTTAGTACTGAATTCTCTCAGCAGCGTGTCACAACATTTACATGGAGGCTTTTGTTGGATTCATCTGATTGTTCTCTTCTGCAACATGAAAACAGCACATTTTTAATTCCCATGGAAGAGGTATATCTCAATTTTAGGCGGGATGATTGATCCAGGTTAAAGGAGCACTGCTTAACAAACTCCAGTTTTAAAAGCAAATCAGCAAGCTCCTGTTGAAAAGAGAGAAGAAATGTCAAATAATTTTCCATTTAAGAGTGTATAATAACCCTTCATAAGAAGTCAAGGTAGGTCTGAGGATCTGTTTGTGACATACCGGACTGCAGCACGGACTGGAACTGTCCAGCCATGCAGATTTCCTCCTGTTTCTGGCGGACAACTTTCTGCAAGGCAGGGGTTAGGCCACGAGGATTGCGGGAGAAGACCAGCGCGTAGCCATCCTCACAGCTTCCATCATCCTTCATTTTGCGGCATGCATAAGTGATGGCATAGTTGTCATAGTCCGTGTCAATGACCCAGTAGTTGTCATCTGAAAAAGTAGAGTTTCAAGTTTGTCTCGTGTATGTAGAGAATAAGGCAGAGAGACTGCACACACAACTGGTCAGCCTTACCGCCGCTCGACAGATAACTGGCCAGTCCCTGGTAGCTCATGAACATCTTTCCAGGGTTACCGGGGTCAGGCACTGAGTACTGAGCAGCCATGTCCGCACACACAACCCAAAACCTGGATTTCAAGTAGAGATTCAAGTTTTATATTTGCAAGCAGGAATGTTCAGTTTGAAATTATGGAAGCTTTCACATTCAGGTTGTGTCCAAGCAGGTTTTTTAGGAAAACCCACCCAAACAGGGTGACTCTGCCTTTGGTGTGGGCCACCATGCTGCCGTCATCCTCAACAGTGTATTCAGCAGATATGTTGTCATCCAGGAATAGACCTTCAGGGTTTTTCTTCTGCAGAGCATACCACTTTCCAGTATACTGTAACATAAACATGAGATAAGATAAGACTACAAGTTTATTGTCCTTGTTCAAGTAGAAGAAATTTAAACAACATAAACACTGTTATGTCACACTTGTACCTATATATTGAGTTTAACTCCTGGAGAACTTCCAGGACCTAAAGCCAGGTCCTGGAAGTGAAATAGAAAGTGTAGATGGAAGGTGACACCAGTGCTTTAGCACCTCAAGAAACTTTGCTGTATCTTTTGAAGTTCTACTTCAGCCATAAAGAACTGCAGCAGCACTTAAGACAATAGTTTTGCTCATGCTCAAGTTGTCCAAATGCAATCAGTCAGAGCTTTAAAATCAGTCAAAATTCATGCTTGTGAATTTTTAATCCTTAAACTCTTGTAACTTTAGAGTCACACCTAGTGTGGGAACTTTTAAGTGCTAGGTTTTACATCCGGATATCAGCTTTGTTAACACATCTCTTTTCTTAGTGTTTGTGTAACAAATTTATTTTACATTCACAAACCATACTTCTTCATGCACAAACTTGGAATTTTGCAGGCAGTTTAGGACTATATTAGAACATAGGGTGATTTACAGCTACAAACCCTCAAATCATTTCTGGAAATTCAGATACAAGCTCAAATCTCATTGGATTCAATTTCATAGTGACAGAGCAGACACAACACTAATGCAGTGGATACCTGTGCTCTCAATAGAGCACCAGTAAAAGTTCAAAATCCCTGGAAAAACTGAACTTATTTTAGTTTTCTGACAGATTAGTCTCTGTTGTGCTGTCTTAAGAAGAACTGAGGATATATTTTATCACTAGACTCTAAATGTGAACATAAACTGTTCTGTGAAATTTTGGTAGTTTTGTGTGCTGCATTCAGGGTTTTGATGTACACAATGCAACAAAAAAATTTTTCACTCAATGCTGATGATGCCCCAGTTTATGTGGAGGATAGTAATCATTGTAATCATGTTTTTTTTTTTTCTAGTTTGTTGGAATTAGGTGCCTGTTAAGCAGTATTAGTGTGAACAGAATCAGTAAAACCACCAGTAACTGACCGTTTGACCGTTGAAGTAGCAGTTTAACGTATGTCTAAAAATATAGCTATTGTGTACTCACTCTTTGGGGGTCAAAGTCTTGTTTGACTCTGAAGCTGTCCACCACGCAGGAGGCAGCGAGGCTGTGTTCGATGCAGGCCAGGAAAAACATCACCAATGCAAAGATTCGGAGGTCCATTCTAGAACAAATTCAAGTGAAGAACGTGTTAGTCCACTTGATCATGCCATTAAATATAGTTCCTTAATTTGCAGTCATACCCTCAACATCTGCATTATATTTTAGGTACAGTAAAACAACTTCAAATTTCCTCAGAGATTTTAAGGAGGTCCTTAAAAACCATTAGCTCCTTACCTGAAGTGTAGAGTGAATCCACTTGAAGCTTTGAGCAGATTTCAATGTCTGAGTTGTGTTGAGCACACAGAGAGCCTTTTATACTAAATGCACAGACAGCCTTGCTGATTATTTTCACTTCTTGAACCTAAATGCAGAGTTTAAAGCTAGGGTTAATCCAGTTGACCAAATCCTTTACTGTAAGCTGATGAGCCGTCACATTCAGCAGTGTATAGGCTTTATGTAATTGCTCACTTGGCTGCAGTACATGATAACAGGTGTACTGAGGGAATACGGTGGCCTGAGGCTCAAGTAATCCACCTGCTGTGAAGGTACAACCAGATTTAATGAGTCTCACTAAAAGTGGAAAAGATGGTGCCATCCAGTATGTACACAAATCTGTAAAATTGTTTTTTATTTTCTATTGGATAAAATTGTTTTTGTGTGTGTGCATTAAAGATAAAAGGGGAAAAAAAAGAATCCATGCACCCTTAAATCGATAATTGTACAGATTTAATATTTTTGCTCATTTGTAGTTTTTCATTAATTCTGCCAACCTTTCTTTCATTGCAAATTTACAAAAAACTGAAATTTCACGAGCTCAGAAGTATTTTTAAAAATCCTTAAAGGAAAAAGGATGAGGGAAAGCAAAAAAACATAGTTTGGAAGGCACCACAATTGGAAAATGGTGGGAAAGAGCATTGACTCATGCAGTCCTGTTTACATAACAGAGACTTGGGTGTCCCTGGCTCTCACTGGCTTGGTTAAGTAACCTACTGTCATCTTGTCTGTAAATGTTGCCAGAGCTTCATCCAGTAACCCTGGGTGGAATGTAATTTTCAAGAAACAGCCAAAATACCTTGAAGACAGTTTACACTGCTTATGCATAAAAAATAGTGGAAAAAAAAAAAAAATATATCATGCCTCATTCACAGATGTGATTCTAAGTTCAGCTGTGTATCCATTTATAGTGTGAATGACATTTGCTGTACAGTATTTTACGAAAGTGCACTCCTAGTACTGTTTTATCAAAGTGTGCACGACAATCCATATTTATTAAGACACAAACAGAAAATACAGTGATAATCTTGGAGATAGACAGATTAACCAGTTGCTGATTATTAACACTTTTTTTTTGTATCAGCCATAGAAAAGCCCCATACCAGTCAACCCCTAAATAAAACTACAAAATAAAACCAAACAATGTTCAAAGCAAAACCACTTCTCAAGCAAAAATCAAAAAGATGTTTGCAGTTTTAATTAGGATTTCAGATTGAAGAAAGACAGGTGCGTGGATGTTCTGTTTATTTCTTAAAGGGACTGGAAAGTAAACATGGACGGCATTAAAACTTTGACAAAATTAGTGCCATATGTTGCCTCTGTGAAAGCATTTTCTCTGTAGCTTTACAGTTTAGGTCACGCCAGGCATTGTTGTTGCTCATACAACCACGTGTACTGATGTTATTAGGATGGATCTCTGTGACTTGTCTTCTGTCAGCCTGCTAGTGTCTGACTCATTACTGGCATGTGAATGAAGCGCATTAACCATTTAACTGTAATCTGAAAATCATAGCACATTTGTATTCACCTTTCAGAGAGACACACACACACACACACTCTAGCTCGAGGTAAGCCTGAGGTAAACGTGTCTTAACTGCAGTCATGTCAGGCCACTGAGTGTGGGGATGAGCAGTGAAGGAGAATGTAAAAATACATTACCTCTTATATACGACTCGAAAAAAAATCCTCTAAATATCTCCTTGGGGCAATGTTAATTGAGTGTTAAGGTTGTAATGAGAGAGCAGGTTGTGGCCCTGAAGAACCTGTAGGTTAAGTCAGTGGACATCAGTGTTGTCTTAGGAGTTACATAGAGCAAAAAAAATGTAAAATGAGCTTCTTTTCAAGACATAAAATTTCTCGGTTTTAACTGCTGATGAGTTTTTTGAAGTGGTTATGATTTTCCCAGCCATTCTGATTTAATCTATACATTTTTTTTCAGCCTTTTAAAAACTGCGTGTGGAAGCATTTCCAAAAACTGCATTGTGGGTTTTAGCACTTCCAGTATTTGCAAATTCTGTTAGTTTAAAAGAAAAAAATACTGAATTCTCCATAATTTTAACTTTTCTGTTGGCTTGTTTTTTTTTTGTGGGTTTGTCAGGCAAAAGATAATGAATGATTACCATGGGCTTTTAGAATATAGGATAGACCACACACTTACCATTCACAACTTAATCTTTATTACTGAACTATCTCCAACTAACATAACTTTATTTTCTACAGATTGAAAGTCGCAGGACCCAACAATTCAATTCAACAATACAAATTATCTCTAATTCAGAGACCCAGAGCATGACGCCGGAGCAAATATTATTAACTAAATTAAAATTATTAAATCCTACTTTGTGGTACAGAGAGATCTTTAATACCTTCCCCCATGAAAGATTACAGGCAGTTTCAAGGGGGAAAGAAGAGCTGTTTATGAAGGTATGGTCACCTTGATTATTTACCGACAGATCTGAGAAATTTAATTTTGAAAGGAAGACCCTTTTCTGAGTGGCAGACATCTCGTGTGGTCCCAACTGAGGGACTCCAGATAAGACATGGTAATTGATGGTAACTGATAGTAACTGATGGGTGGTTGCTCCTAACTGTCATGAATATAATTTGTTTGGCTGGTATACTCACAAAATAACAAACACACAATGTTATTTATTATTTTTTTTCCCCTTAGTCTAGTCGTGTTTTTTTTTTCTTTTTTCTGTTTTTTTTTTTTGGTTTCTTTTGTTTTTCTTTTGCTTCCGTTAAGTATATAATTTACTAAAATGTCCTTTTGTTGTTACTTAATTTCATGCCAATATTGCTTCTTATCATTGTTGAAGTCTTATTCATCTTATTTATGACCTTAGTCATTTATTTTCCTTATTTTCCACAGTTGATGTACTAAATGTCTGGGGTGGGGGCATTTTATGTTGTGGTGTTGTTTTGTCTGTTTGAAATCAATAAAAATGTTTATTTAAAAAAATATATATATATATTAAATCCTTGTTAAAGAAGCAGTTAAATTAAAAAAAAAAAAAAAACAAAACAAAAAAACTCCCCTACCAGGAGATAAACCTTTAAGTCAAACAGTGGCAAGGAAAAACTCCAGTATGAGAAGAAACCTTGAGCAGGACCTGGATCATAAGGGAGGACCTTCCTGCTGAAGATCAGGCTGATAAAGGAAGAATAGAGGAGGGAGAAAGTACAGACAGGATAGAGGACAGAGAGAGGAGAGGCACAGATATCTTAGTAATATTATATAGAACAAAATATATTAATAGTAATCATCCATTAACTGGAGAACTAAGAGTTCTATGTACTTCTATTATGACTGGTAAATTGTTAGTACATGAACTACATAGATGTCTATATAAACAGGTGTGAGTGGCAACACTGAGATGGTCAGAGGATCAGACTGCAGGTTACCATTTTATTTGATTTCCCAGAGACATCTACATAGACAGGTGGAGGTAAACACTGGGATGGTCAGAGGATGGAACTGCAGTTTAGTATGTAGGTCTGGACACTCTGGACTGCAAATGTATACAGAAAGAGAAAGGGCAGGACCGCACAAAAAACTACAGGAATAATAAAGTGCCCTTAAATGTATGAGGTGTTCCTAATTAACTATGAATACAGCTGAAGGAAGAAGAGAGAAGAAGGGTGGAGACACCACTCAGCAGATCATGTTGGTGTCTCCCTGCAGCAGTATAGCTATGATGAGGCTGTTTCAGATCAGCCTGCTCTAGTCTTGTCTTCAGCCATGCCTGTAACTGTAGCTATGACTATTGGCCCTGACACACATCATTTAGACTAACTGTAGGCTTTTTCAGTTTAGTTTTAAAGGTGGAGGTGGTGTCAGCCTCCTGAACCCAAAGTGGTAGCTGGTTCCATAGTAAAGGTGCCTGATAGCAGAAGGCCGTCCTCCAAATCTTTTTTTGGTTATTCTACGAATGACGAGTAAACCTGCACTCTGAGAGCAGAGTTCTGTTTGGAGCATAAAGGGTTATCAGGTCTGGTAAATAACGAGGAGCTTGGCCATTATCCAACAGAATATAAAGTAGACGCGATTTTCCATGACACTCCTCCACAAAGATGCTAATATGAAATAAGAACTGAAATTTTTATTTTTGTAATTTAAGAGTACAGTTATCAAAAAACAGAACTCATTACACCTTTAAATACAAATAGAAAAAAGATTTTACCAATCCATTTTGGAGAGGAGAGAGGTAAATCCTGCCTGGTTTATCATCTGACATTTAGAATGTGGTTTAATTGTACCAAAATCTCTGGTCTCGTCTATAAGCCTGAAAAAGGGGTTTAAAACTTATATGAACCAAATTTAACTGAAGCTTTCAGTTTATTCAACAAATCCAGAGTTTAATGTCAAATAAGTCTGGAAGAGCCCTCACATCTGTTGTCAGGACCTGCATACAGAAACTCCTCCAGCTGTTTTATAATGGAAAGTAAATGAAGATGTAATTAGAAATAATTTGTATTGTTTATTTTATCTGCATGAGGCAGAAAGGAAAAGCTTTCCCAAAAACAGTAAGAACAAAACTTATCTTGAAGAAATGTGTGATGCAGGTATACCACCTTATTCTGGATGTACTTTTAAGAGTTAAATTCAAGTCAGAAAGTCCAGCAGTTTTCATGAAACACTTGTCAGCCTACAAATGTGTGTGTGACCGATGACGGAATCATGAAACTACCACTTCACCGGACTTCTTGTTAATGGCTGTGACACTTTTATAATCTTGTTTTTTAAAAAGATAACACACTGAGTCTTGTCAAATGTTTAATTATTTCATGATGATTAGGATACAAAACAATCCAAGGAGGAGATGTTAAAAGAACAGCAAAGATAAAAAAAAAAAAGCTGTTGCTAAAATCAAACAAATGAACACCATGTATGACTTTAACATTTTATTTATCGTCTATTGTGATCACAATTCTCGCCCACAAAATGACTTCTGTTTGACTCCACATGTCAGAGCTGTAACTGACTGAGGAAGAATAGAAAGTACAAACAAATGTCCTGTACTGGTAAGCAAAGATTACAGTGATGGTGAACTTGTGTATTCATGAGATTGCTTCATTACAAATATCAATAACTTATGAGTGCAGCTGCAACTGAAGTTATACAATGCTGAGTTCAGGAGCCTGAATTCATTTAACTAATAAAATGAATGTGTTTGGCAAGCGGGGGGGGGGAGGTTAATCATGGTGACAGTGAGTATGTCCACAAAATAGGGGTGTCTGACTGTGACATTGTTACTCCACAAAAAGGAGGAAGAG
Source organism: Hirundichthys speculiger (assembly GCA_018398805.1). Classification (NCBI taxonomy): domain Eukaryota; kingdom Metazoa; phylum Chordata; class Actinopteri; order Beloniformes; family Exocoetidae; genus Hirundichthys; species Hirundichthys speculiger. Next base: position 893,670 of record JAGFBZ010000287.1, on the reverse strand, counting down.
GTTGGAAAATTGCACATGGACACCCTCACACAGAACCCCAGGGCTTTACTTCAGAATGGTGTCTTCATTTGCTGTGAGGACAAGAAAAGACTGGCTTTTTATTTGAGCTGTTCAAGGAGCAACACTGCAACATTCATGTGCCGGTGGACAAATAAGGAAACTGGAAGGTGGATGACGAGACACGTTACCTTCTGCTAGCTGCTTGGCAATACGCTCCTGCTCTTCACGCACCTTCTTCTCCTCCTCCTCAATCCTTCTTTCCTCAGCTGCAATGGGCTTCAGGTGTTCTGGGCAAGTTAAGAGGGTTATTTCAAATTATTTACAATTTATCATTAACTGAACCACATCTGACTTTTTTTTTTTTTCTACACACACAAATATTGTTGAATACAAAATGTTAATATTTTGTCAAAAATCAACAAGTGGGACACAATCGTGAAGTGGAATTACATTTATTGGATATTTTAAACTTATTAACAAATAAAAAACTGAAAAGTGGGGCGTGCAATATTATTGGGCCCCCTTGCGTTAATTCTTTGTAGCGCCACCTTTTGCTACAATTACAGGTGCAAGTCTCTTGAGGTTTGTCTCTATCAGTTTAACACATCCAGAGACTAAATTCTTGTCCATTCTTCCTGTAAAACAGGTGGAGCTCAGTGAGGTTGGATGGAGAGCGTTTGTGAACAGCAGTCTTCAGCTTCTTTCCACAGATTCTGGATTGGATTCAGGTCTGGACTTTGACTTGGCCGTTCTAACACCTGGATACGTTTATTTGTGAACCATTCCATTGTAGATTTGTCTTCATGTTTTGGATCATTGTCCTGTTGGAAGATAAATCTCCGTCCCAGTCTCAGGTCTTTTGCAGACTCCAACAGGTTTTCTTCTGGAAATTTTTTAATTTTTTTATTTATTTAACCTTTGTTTATACAGGTAAGACACATTGAGATCAAGATCTCATTTTCAAGTGTGACCAGAATGGTCCTGTATTTGGCTCCATCCATCTTCCCTGTCCCTGCTGAAGAAAAGCAGGCCCCAACCATGATGCTGCCACCACCATGTTTGACAGTGGGGATGGTGTGTTCAGGGCGATGAGCTGTGTTGCTTTTACACCAAACATATCATTTTGCATTGTGGCCAAAAAGTTTGATTTTGGTTTCATCTGACCAGAGCACCTTCTTCCACATGTTTCAATCAATCAATCAATCAATCAATGTTTATTTGTAGAGCCCTTTACAACACACGGGGTGACCAATTAGTGCTTTCCATTAAAATAAACATTAAAACAAAACAATTTAAAATCGACATAATACCATTAAAATTTAATTAAAAAATATTTCACATCAATACTGCGTATTAAAAGCCAGTCTAAATAAATAGGTTTTAAGTCTGGATTTAAAAACCCCAAAGTCAGTGATGGTGCGCATTTCTGGGGGCAGCTTATTTCTGGGTCCAGCAACCGAGAAGGCCCGATCACCCCAGAGTTTAGTCCTTGTTCTGGGGACTTCCAGCAAGAGCTGGTTTGAGGACCGTAGGCCTCTAGTGGAGTTATGAACATGCACTTGTTCACATAAATAAGGAGGGGCAAGCCCATAGAGGGCTTTAAAAACAAAGATTAACATTTTAAAATAAATTCTAAAAGAAACAGGAAGCCAGTGAAGGGCAAATAAAACCGGGGTGATGTGTTTGCGACGTCGAGTATTAGTTAAAAAGCTTGCAGCGGCATTCTGAACAAGCTGAAGACGGCTAAGTGAAGACTTGGAGACACCAGCATACAAAGCATTAGAGCTTATAAAAGTATGAATGGTTTTTTCCAAGTCTGCATGATTTAAAAATTGCTTTACTTTTGTTAAAATCCATAACTGATAAAAACTGGCCCTGACCACACTGTCAATTTGCTTGTCAAACTTTAAGCTGCCATCAAAAATAACTCCAAGATTCCTAACAGAAGATTTCACTTTAAATGATAGATCACCAGAGTGTGCTGAATCACCAAAGACATACTCGGTTTTATCGTCATTTAAGTGCAGAAAATTTTGCCCTAACCACATTTTAATTTCTGCAATGCAGTCAGAAAGGGTTTGAAGAGCACTACTTTTGTTTGGGAGCACAGGAAGATAAATTTGAAGGTCATCTGTTTGGTGTGTCTCCCAGGTGGCTTGTGGCAAACTTTAAAGCAGACTTTTTATGGATATCTTTGACAAACGTCTTTCTTCTTGCCACTCTTCCATAAAGGCCAGATTTGTTCAGTGTAGAACTGATTGTTGTCCTCTGGACAGACTCTCCCACCTCAGCTGTAGATCAGTTCATCCAGAGTGATCATGGGCCTCTTGGCTGCATCTCTGATCAGTCTTCTCCTTGTTCCAGGTGAAAGTTTAGATGGACAGCCAGGTCTTGGTAGATCTGCAGTGGTCTGATACTCCTTCCATTTCAATATGATTGCTTGCACAGAGCTCCTTGAGATGTTTAAAGCTTGGGAAATCTTTTTGTATCCACATCCAGCTTTAAACTTCTCCACAACAGTATCTGGGACCTGCCTGGTGTGTTCCTTGGTCTTCATGATGCTCTCTGAGCTTTAAACAGAACCCTGAGACTATCACAGAACAGGTGCATTTATACGGAGACTTGATTACACACAGGTGGATTCTATTGATCATCATCAGTCATTCAGGATCAACATTGGATCATTCAGAGATCCTCACTGAACTTCTGGAGTCACTTCACAATTGTGTCCCACTTGTTGTTGATTTCTTGACAAAAAATTTAAATTTTGTATCTTTATGTTTGAAGCCTGAAATGTGGCAAAAGGTTAAAAAGTTCAAGGGGGCCGAATACTTTCGCAAGGCACTGTATATCAAAATAAAAAGTGACTTAATGATGGTTATATGACTTTTAAACACATTTTCAATACTTTCATACATATTATTATGATATAATGTCATGTCTCTTTGTTATGAATTTAAAGAAAAGGTGAGCACTGACTAATTTAAATATATTTATATCTAAAACACTGTATAGCTTTAGGGGACAAGGTTTCATGGATTTGGCCACCTGTTGCAGACGTTTGTGGGTCCAATCATCCTTTTTTGGATATTCTTGGCAGTTCCTCTGTGGTTATCATATTATTCTTATCAATACTGGAATTATATTGTCATGACCAAAATTAAGAAACATAGTGTAATATAAATTTTACAATATTGTTATGCGGGTTTTTAGAAAAGTCCAGTTTGGCAATCCACATTTGGTTTTGATGTTCTCAACACTTCTGGTATAAAAGTCTGTCATCTTTACAAGACTTTCTAGGAGTGTAAAATGTTCTTTTAAATACGGATGGTTTCCGTTTTGGCAGCAGTAAAGGTAGATGTAAAAAAATTACCATATCTCCTTTTACCGTAGATGATACCGGCGATCAAGGCAGAATACCTGGCTGTCTGTAAAAGATAAATATTCACTCAATTAGTGATATAATCTGAATAGATGCGCTGTCATATGTACAAAGAACAGCAGGAGAAGACAATGAGAGACAAACTGAGTCAAGTTGAAATACTCATCAGGCCTGTTGTGTGCATTTTACACGCTTTCCATTCTTCATTTTATTTCATTTTGGCTGTGTTCATGCATGAGGGATGAATTTTGGCAAGTTTGTGTATTTTTATTTGATCTTTTTATTTCCAGCTCAGCTCCTACACAAGGAAGGAACTGAGCTGGAGGATGTGATTGAGAGGTATACAATGAGGACTGTTGAGGCCATCCTGAACAATCTGGACCATCCTCTTCATGACACCTTTGAGGATCAGAGGAGGAGCAGTTCCCATCACCTCCTCTCTCTTCACCCCAGGACAGAGAGATTCAATTCAGTTCAATTTTATTTGTATAGTGTCTGTTACAATGCCAATTGTCTCTAGGCGGTTTACAGAGAGCCAGAGCATGACTCCCAAGCTAATATCATTAACTAAAATTATAATATTACATCCAAATCAAGGATAATGGCAAATTAAAAAAAAACTCCCACAGCGGGAGAAAAAAACATTTAAGCCAGATGTAGGTGGTCTTTTGTTCCTGCAGCAATCAGAATTTTGCTGCAGTTATTCTAGTGTTATACGGATGATAGGCATCGGAAAAATGGCAAAATAACATTGTCCTTAATGGAGGAGCTTCGAGAATGTCTGACCTAGCAACAGTAACTAGGGAGGGGGCGGTGCTTACCGAAAGGTCAATTGCTCAGGCAGTGGTCTAATCCAGAATGGAATTCCAGCATATATGACATCATAATGATGACATATATATGATGTGGGTGTTAAGGGCATGGGAGTCAACACATCAGTATTGATCCAGTATTCTTACTGTACAGTTTCTACAACTACACTACCTGCAAAACAGATTCTGACACATCTCGAAATGTCTGACCCTATTTGTCCAGATCAACTTCAGCTTGAGTTGAAAGACACCGAGAGTAGTAACACACTACTCAAGAACGAAATCATAAAATATGAGAATGAACTACTAGCACTTAGCTCTCAAGAAGTTAAAATAAATATGATTTCACAAGACCCAGAAAATGTATTTGAAAGGGTCCAAAACATTGTGTTTCAAGAGAACAAGGAAATGAAAGAAGAAAATAAACGTTTGAAAGCTCAGATATTTAAGTTGGAGATGAAAGTCGATCAATTACATATGAGCCTGGGAGGGAGTAAGCTTTGGCAGGACGAAAAAGACCGGGTAATTATTTTTAAAAATAAAGAGATTGACAAACTGTGGACTGAAATCGAAAAAAGAGATGGCAGAGAACGATTTTTGAACTCTCAAATGAAAGCCCTCAAAGATACGAATAAACACCTTGTGGAAAACTCAAATGCTTTAAAGAATAATCTCAAAAAGTGTAGAAATGACATATACGCACAGAATGAGACCATTGCAAAGCAGAACAATCTGATTACTGTGAACAGTAATGAGCTTGCGAAAATTAAGTCCCAAAATAATTCTTTGAAGGGAGTGATTAGCCAGCTGAAAGGAACACAGAATATGTTAAGTGACAAACTGTCGATGTCTGAAATGCAAAAGAGTACGCTACAGAGTAAGTTTGAGGAAGAATTGTTAACGATGCAAAGTAAGAATCAAGCGTTGGCTGAAGCCAACATGTTCTTTGAAGAGCAGTCATTCAAATATATTGAAAAAGAAACCCTTCTGGAAAATAAAATAAAGGAGCAGGAAAATAAAATAAAGAAGCAGGAAATAACGATTGAAGGAAAAACAGAGGAAAACAGAGTTCTCAGGGAAAAGATTTCTCAGCTGCCTCAAAGACAAGCAATGGAACCCAATGAACAAACATTTTCCATGGAGCAAATAAAAGAAACAATTTGCCTCCATCCTCATTTTTCTGACTGTGGAAGGTGTCAGAAGGAAATGAAGAATCAACGTCTGTCACTGGGGCGTGACAGACGTTTGTTGGTTGAACAAGAGAAGAATCTGGAGGACGAATTGATGAAACTTGAGAAAGAGAAGTTGAAGGTGGCCAAATTGCGAACTGAAGAGGTACAAGAATTGAAAAAGTATAAGCGCAAAAATCTGTGTCTCAGGAGGAAATTGAAGATACAAGAAGGAATGATTGCCCTGCATATGACTGAAATTGAAAAGTTGAAAAATAGCAATGATAGCTTAGCAGAAGAAGTGAAAAAGTTCAAACTGGGGGGATCAAAGTTCAGCGTCCTTCCACCTATTCCCAAAATGCTCAAATGTGTCTCTGGGGACCAATCAGATGATGTGTGTGGTTCTGAATGCCCACTAAGGTGCATCGGCATCAATGCCAAAAACGCCGCCTTGAACAAAGCCAAGGAGAAAGCAAATGAGGCTTTCTGTGTTCCTTCCATCAAAATATCAAGCTACAAAATACCAATCAGATCTCATCCTCCTCCAGAACCCTCCCCCGGCTCTCAGAGTATCAGATCTCATCCTCCTCCAGAACCCTGCCCCAGGTCTCAGAGTATCAGACCTCATCCTCGTCCAAGACGTTCCCCCGGCTCTCAGAGTATCAGACCTCATCCTCCTCCAGAACCCTTCCCCGGCTCCCAGAGTACAGACCTCATCCCTCCAGAACCCTCCCCCGGCTCTCAGAGTATCAGACCTCATCCTCCTCCAGAACCCTCCCCCGGCTCTCAGAGTATCAGACCTCATCCTCCTCCAGAACCCTCCCCCGGCTCTCAGAGTATCAGACCTCATCCTCCTCCAGAACCCTCCCCCGGCTCTCAGAGTAGCAGACCTCATCCTCCTCCAGAACCCTCCCCCGGCTCTCAGAGTAGCAGACCTCATCCTCCTCCAGAACCCTCCCCCGGCTCTCAGAGTAGCAGACCTCATCCTCCTCCAGAACCCTCCCCCGGCTCTCAGAGTAGCAGACCTCATCCTCCTCCAGAACCCTCCCCCGGCTCTCAGGGGGAAGGTCTTGGAATGTGATTCAGATAGATGTGATTCAGATAGCATTTGATGATCTGAAGAGCATGTGGCTTGTTTTCTACCTTTCAGGTCAAGATGACAAAATTTGTATGGTATGCCAGAAAGAAATATCAAAAACATCATCATCGGCAACAATTTTTATCATTATCATCTATGAGTTGTAGGGCTTCTTCTTTTTTAAGTTTCCATTATAACTCACAAACAGTCTAAAATACAATTATCAGCTTGTGTGGGTTTTCTCCGGGTGCTCCGGTTTGCCCCAAATTAAAAGGCTCGTTGATAGATTCTAAATTTAATGTTGGGCCGAGTGTGAATTAAATTAAATTACATTACATTACACTAGGACAGCACTGTTGCCTCACAGCAAGAAGTTCAAACCTTATGAAGGTCCTTTCTGTGTGGAGTTTGCATGTTCTCTCTCATGCTTGTGTGGGTTTTCTCCAGGTACTCTGGTTTCCTCCCACAGTCCAAAGACATGCATGTTGGGTTAACTGGTGGTAATAAATTGCTCATAGAAATGATTGTGAGTGTGTGTGGTTGTTTGTCTACAAGTGGTCCTGTACTAGTGACCTGTCCAGGGTGAACCCCAGCCTTCTGCTTGAAGAGAGCTGGGATAGACTGCAGCAGATCCCTTTGACCCTACATAGGACTGAGTAATGGATGGATGGGATGAATTAAATTATTTTTATTGTTTCTACTTTTTTTTTTTTTTTTAACTTTCTTTTCATTTTTCATTCTGTTTAAATTATTAGTAATTGTTGTGTTATTGATGAGCTAATGAGATTTGGAATTTCTGCCTTGGGGCATGAATAAAGTACATGTAATTTAAGGTACAAAATACACTGTGTACAAACAAGAGCTACTGTCATATTATTAAGCAGGAAAAAATAAGTGTCATTTAAACTGCAACAGTTGATCTCACTTCCATCAAAGCATAATATACACATTTTATTATACCTGGGTGCTAATCTGGGGTTTTGTCTTGGAATTGATCCTTTTCACAACTCTCCCCCAGAAGGCGACAATAAATATCTAAAGTTACTTTGCATGTAGCACTGAAATAATTCATATTTTCTGTTTATATCATCTTAAAAACATGGCATCATGACAAAAAAAAATCCATTTTAAGGGTTAAAATATTTAAATACTGTAATTGATGAATATTTAATATCAATAACTAAGTTAGATGTTGGTTTTAAAGCAATTAGTTAATTGAAACTTTTTTTGTTACAGCTTCCTTATGAAAAGTGAATTTTTTTTTGCGCTTAGCAATATAAATGTCATTATTTGACACTGCACAATAAATGATAATGTGTAAAAATAAATGTTGCTGCTCACTATTGACATATCGACATATCCCAGGCTGTAGTAGTTCAACACACAAAAAAGACTGCTGTGCATGTTGTATCCTGGAAATTATTGTTTTGTTTTGTTTTTTTCGGGGGGGGGGGGGGGGGGGGGTCATCTAAAAACATGGTGGCATCATAACAAAAAAAATAAGCATTTAAAGGGCTAGTCTTAAGGAAAAAATAGCTAAGTGAAAGCAGTTTTTTTTTTAAATAGCGGTATGAGTGACTAATATTAGAAAGAGCACTAAAGGTTAACCAAACGTTATTGACGCTATAGATGCTATATATATATATATATATATGCATGCAGGATCTTATATATATATATATATATATATATATATATATATATATATATATATATATATATGATTACATTAAATATCTTAAACGGTAAATTGTTATTTTCAAAGTCACTTGCAGCATCTTGTTAGCTCCGAGTTAGTTGAAGATAGCTGTGAAGTGTTTGCTTCAGTCACAGTAAAAGGAGATTGAGGGTCTGTGCTCGTTACACTTGTTACACTGACGGTATCCAGCCGAAACAGATGTTTAGACTGAAATCTGCAGGATCTTAATTTCAGTCTTTGTGAACTAGCATGTCCCCGGCTAACAGTTAGCACGTTACCAGACTCTAATGTACCTTCAATGACTGAACTACTGTCATTTGAGTCATTTTACGAACAAACACACAACAGAATGTATTACGACATATTTAACAACACGAACCTTGATCAAAGGCGATACTGCGACTGGAGGAGCCATGATCTCAGAGCAGGTTAGCCGTTAATAACAGAGGTCACTTCAGCAGAGGAGAGACGGCTTCTTCTTCGAGCGCTTTCACCATCCAGACTTCGTAACACTGCTGCCCCCCTGTGGATAAAAATAAACATGCACACTGACGACTGATCTGTTGCGCTTCCGTACAAAAACATTCAAAGCATTTGTGTGCTCTGTCGTTTGGGGGATTTTTTTTTAGCATTCTTTTTTTATTAATTATTTGATACAAAGAACAATAACTATAACTTTGGTTGTAAATACAGTATTTCTTCATTCTTGATGGATGCTTAGGTCCACACTACAGTACACTTAAACAATATAGTGTTGTTTCGATTCCGATACCAGTATCGGAAATTGCTCTGATACTGCCAAAAATGCCGGTATCGGTATTGGCGAGTACAGGATTTCAGGCACCAACCCATACCAAGTAATTTATATTTAATGATTTATTTACTGGTTACATCTGTTACACTACCAGCAAAAAGAAATACTTTTTAATTTTGCAATACTATTTTATACTGTTCCATTTGGAAATAAATATAGACATAAATGGCTTGGATTGGCTGTATTTATTTATGTTTTACAACAATGATAATTATATTAGTCAGGCATGGTGCAATATTTTATTATTTGTTTTATTTCATACTCGGAACGGTAGTCGGTATCGGCTTATACACACAGCTCAAGAATCAGAATTGGGAGGGAAAAAATTGGTATCGGAACATCTCTAAAACAATATATTTGGAATTATGTGTGGAGACTTGTTATTGATGAAAAACCAGAATAGCCGAGTCAAATCAGTTGGTATCACGTGCTCTTCTCCATGGTGCAGCTGGAATGTGAGTCAGTCTTTTTTCTCATAATTCATATTTTAATGTGAAGAATCATATAGACAATGACATAAAAATAAATTAACTCTAGATAAGGTTTTCTGTTAATATTTTATTTACTCTTTTGTCACAGTCTTGCAGGTTAAACCCCAATTCCAAAAAAATTTTACCATTTCACAGAAATTATTACCTCACTTTGACTTTGATAGCAGAAACACATCTCAAAAAATTGTAACAGGACAATGTTTATCATTGTGTAACATCCCCTCTTCTTTTAACAACTGTCTGTAAATGTCTGAGAAGTGAAGAGACCAGTTATTGGAGGTTGAGTAGAGGAAAGTTGTCCTATTCTTGTCTGATGCAGGATTCTAGCTGATCAACAGTCCCGGGCCTTCATTGTCAGATTTTTCATTTCATGATGCTCCAGGTGTTTTCTGTCGGTGAAAGGTCTGGACTGCAGGCAGACCAGTTCAGCACCCGGACTCTTCTCCTGTGAAGCCATGTGGTCGAGATGGATGCAGTATTTAAGTGTTCCTGAACCTATGCAGTGATGTCCACTAGAAAATCATGTCTTGTTAAAGCAGTGCTGCCTGAGGGCCTAAAGATTACACACGTCCAGTTTTGACCTTCACCCTTGAAGGGTCTTTTGATGATATTGTGAACTGTACATGATGGGGTCTTTAAAGTCTTTGCAATTTTCCATTGAGGAACATTTTTCTGAAATTATTCCACAATATTTCAATGCAGTTTGGGGCAGACTGGTGAACTTCTGCCCATCTTTGTGTCCTAGAGATTCTTCCTCCCCGAAAGGCTATTTTTATATCCAGTCATGTTACTCACCTGTTACCAATTAACCTGATTAGTTTTCAAATGCTCCTCCATTTGTATTTGGTTTGTGCGAACTACCTTTCCAGCCTTTCATTGTCCCTTTTGCAACTTTTCTGAAATGGGTTGCTGCCATCAAAGTCAAGATTAGCTAATATTTTCTATGAAATGGTAAAATTATTCAGTTTCAACATCTGATATGTTTTTATGTCTGACTGGAAATAAATAATGGACTTGTGAGATTTGCAAATCATTGCATTTTGTTATTATATATGTTTTACACAGTGTCCCAGCTTTTTTTGGAGTTGGGGTTTATATTTGGTCCATGACAGTCTTAATAATTTTTCCTTTATACACCACCCCAGATGATTTGAAATAGATGTAGGTGTGATCAAGGTGTAGACCTTCAGCTTTAATTAGAGAGATAAACACCATACTTTTGTGAAACCTCTTCAGTTAAAGCTGAAAGTCTATATTTTATTCATATCTTGATTTTCTCATATGGATCTGAAAATGATCCATAGAGCCTTCCCATCCAAGGGGCAGGACCAAGAGCTCCTCCTCAAACTTCCTCAACATGCAGTTAGTTAGTGCTACAACCAATCAGAGCAACGAAGAGGGTGATGTATTCAGAATGATGGAAACAAGTCAACAGGAGAACACCTGTACCTCTACAACCAATCTTAAAGAAGGTATGTTCTACCCTTTTTTTTCTCTCCATAGTTTCCTGTTGCTTCAGGGAAATGTGTCTATAAACAATATAACAGCTCTTTCCAACCATGTCTTTACAGTTCAGTTCAGAGCAGCCTGTTTTATGGCTCCCCTCTACTTGTCTCTACAACTGTAGAATATAATTTGCAGTAGCAAATGTTATCCTCCAGAGGTCAGTAGAGATGTGTGCAGTGAAACATCTGATCTCAAGTGAACAAAGATTGAGAAAATTACACTTACAGCAAGAGCAACGTTTATTCAAACAGTGTTATGAAGCTGCATTCTGTGATTCAGTTACATGCAAAGCAAATATATCACACATTGTAGGCAAAGCTGTTAAATACTGCAAAAAATATAAAAAGCAATTCAAATATTTTTTTTTTCTTCCAAGTGCTCCTGTATGAACACATACTTAAATCACTGTCAGTGCAAAAGAAAAAAAAGGTTTTCATCAGTTTTGTAATGTTCCAGCTGATGTTTAAGCTCTTTATCACAACAGTTGGGTGTTGATAACATCTGAGATTTTCACTTTGGGAAAAGACAGCAGCAGGACTGCTTTTAAAGCACATTTAGTAAGCATGAATTTACATTAGAATTTAAGATACAGAGATTTCTCCTCTGCTTATGACAATAGCTTGTGTATTTTGGTCATCTACTTGTTTCAGTTGCACTAAAGCCACAGGATACCAAGAGAGATGTACAACTCTAGGATGATCATTTGTTCAATGACTATGTCACATAAGATTCAGAAGTGTAATATTTACAGGCCTACATGTATAGCTCATGTCATTCATGAAGGCCTTTATGTTCTCAGTGTTCTTAGATGCTGTGTGATGTACAGTATTGCGCAGACAGGGTCTGAATTTCTGAGTTTTTAAGCAAGGCGTTTGCTTGATTTAATGTGAAAGTAGAGATGGAATGTTTTTTTGCAAGACTGATTAGAAAAAATATGATTGACTATTAAGTAACAAAAATATATCACTCTTATGGAAAAACAACAGCAGTTTAAGAGATCAGTCATATGGCCGTAGGTTTTTTTTCCCCCATTTTTAATCACACCATATTGATTTTATAAAAATAACTTTTCGCCTGTACAGTGGAGCTTTCTACTAATAAGTGGCCAAGCCTGCAGAGTACACAGCCAGATGTGTCCCTCTTCTGTCCCTGTTAAGTCTTATTTGTCCCCCATTACATATGTTTTATGTAAAGATTTACAGTAAAGAAGATTCAACCTTTAAGAAAGAAAATAAGTCACTGGTTGTTTCCAAACAGTTGGCCGAACTTATTCACTGTCCTCTGGGCAAATCTTATTTTCCCACGTTTCTTCATGGAGGCTGTGTACTGATTGGACTTGAGTTTGGAGTAGTAGTCTGAGAACTTGTTGAAGAGGATGGATATGGGCAGGCCGTTGAGGATGATTCCAAAAGCGATGCAGATGAAAGCGAATATGCGCCCCAGAATGGTCTCAGGGTACACGTCTCCATAGCCCACAGTGGAGATGCTCACCTGGAGGGGAACGAGGAGAGCAAACATGGATCACAGACAGAAACAGTTAACACTGGACATACATGTCTTCTGGTTGTGCTTGAATAAAAACATTATTTCAGACAATTTAAGCAGATCCTTGTCATTAGTCATTGCTGTCATCGTGGTTTTGGGTTTCTGTCAGTTTTCTTATGTTCTTTCTTTGAAACCTTTGTTCCATGTTTTAATATATTACTAAATTTTTCTCTTTTCTCTTATCCTCTTTGCTACCCTCTGCCTCTTATTGTCTCAGATAAATTATCATCACGTGTGTCTCATTAACCTTAATTCCCTGATTGTGTCACCTGCTCGTTCCACAGCCCTTGTGCATATTTATCCTTATACACCTTTGTCTCCTCTTCCCCTTGCTAGTCTGTTGCTTCATGCTTCATGTGATGCTCTCTATAATGCTTTCCTTTCTTCAGCCTGTTGTCCTCCCCTCAGGGCTTCGTGTGTTTGGCTTCTCTGATACCATGCCATGGCAGAACCTTCTGGATTTTAATAAAGGACTTTTACTTCTCCTGCATTTTGGGTCTTCCACCAACACCGCAGCTGACAGTGGTGTATGCTTTACATGTTGTAAGACCCTTGCAAAGTGTGGACCCTTGGTGGAGCTCTTGTACCATGAAAAGTATCCTTCAGGAAACTTCTGATTCAAACCATTTCTACATTACTGTAAAGTTTATGACAAGTTTGTGTCACTACAGATGACCAAAAACAATGAAAAAATTAAAACTACCACCCTTACTCCAAATGCACTGTAGTTGTCAGGTATTTGGTATCTTAAAACAGCTTACTCTGATTAAATGGTAAAGTATGTCAAACCAAACACAGTCTGGCTGGCAAATGTTATTTAAAATTGACCATTAAAAAAAAGTTTCGTTTTTGTCATCACATAATTCAGACTGCGATGCATGCTTATACACATCATGCGTGTGAAATGTGGCCCACTGTCACAAACCCACTAGTCAACACTTGAGAAATCAGAATATCTCTCACCCATTACTAATTTCCAAAACATTCCAGTCACAGTTGTATAAGCAACACTGGAACAAAGCCATCAAAGAAGTTCCAGTTTCACTCAGTCCTTCCTGTTTAATACAACTGGAGTTTGCAGCAGTGAGCAATGCTCAGAGTCCCCCCTCACCAAACACATTAGTGCCATTTGAAGGATTACCATTTTCCACCCCCAGATTAGAAATTAAGATTCTACCATCTGTTCTGAGAGTGAGGGGTTTGATCTGTTAATGGGTTTATTTATGGCAAACAGGCAGCCTCACTCAGAGATTTGTGTAAACACTTAAACCTCATCATGAGCCAGGCACCATGAGTAATCAAGGGGCCTTGAAACTGACAGGGCACCATGAATAAGTAAGCCCACCATCTAAAAGCAAACGCAGTCATTTTAAACTTCCCATTGACTACAGTAATCACATGGACTGAATCATGCGGCGAAATATTGTGAACCAGAGTTTACTTCATTACTCTTGAGTAATTCGGGGAAAGTATACTTCTTTTGACTTACTTAAAAATATTACATTAGTTTATATTATTCCCTGTATGTGCTATAACATTAGTGTTTTCCTTTCCAGTGGTCTGTTACACATTAAAATTGAACAGAGATGCACTTACAGCTGCCCACCACCATGCATGGGGTATGCTGGTGAAGTTTGTATGCGGCATGTCATGTTCCACTGTGTAAACCATAGCAGAGAAACTGAAGATGCCCATAGCGATGAAAAGGAAGAGGCAGCCCACTTGTTGGTAGCACTGACGTAGAGTGAAGCCAAACGCCCTCAGACCTGTGGAGTGACGCGCCAGTTTCAGGATACGAAAGATTCGCATGAGTCTCATGATCCTCAGCACTTGTCCCAGCTTTCCCACCTGCCCCACTGCCTGCATGTCTGCCTCGTGGACGTAGTTTTCCTCATGGTCAAAAAACTCCAGGATAGCCTGCAGGTACTGAGGCAGGATGGCGATCAGGTCGACGGTGTTGAGCACACTCCTGCTGAAAGATCTGAGGTCAGGTGTGGATATCAGGCGCAGCAGGTACTCCATGGTGAAGAAAGCAATGCACATGGACTCCACGTATTCCCAGTAGGTCTTGCCGCTGAGGTGACCTGCGTGGGTTCTGTACTGCATCTCCTCCACTGTGTTGAGAGTCATGGCCACCAGGGAGATCAGCACGAACAGACTGGAGGCCACAGCCATCAGCTTGGCTTTGACAGAAGAAAATGGCTTCTCCATCAGGTTCCAGATAGCTCTACGTGCCTGGCCCATGAACATGTCATGGAACAGCTCCTCATTTTCCTCAATCTCCACCTCAGCTTCCAGCTCCCTCTGGATCTTCAACTGCTCGTTCAGTTCGTCCTGCCTCTCCTCAAAAGAGATGCGGCAGCAGCGGTGGGTGTTCTTGATCCTCACCCCCCAGTAGTTGATCTCCTCCAGGAAGTTCCGGGGACACAGCTCGTCCTTGATCCACAGCACACCCGTCCGGTAGAAGTTGAAGATACTGTGGAAGACATCGGGGTCCCTGTCAAAGAAGTACTCATTGTTGGTCACTATGTAGTCATCGCACAGGTCCAACTTCATGTTGTGGTCAGTGTAAGTGGCCAGTCGTCCAATTCTGGTCTTGGGGTACTTTGCTGCCATCTTGTAGGCTATCTGGTAAGACTTACCCCCTACATTGATGTTGATCACATAGTTCTTCTTGGAGGGGGATGGCTGCCTGGAGAAGCTGTAGGGAACCCCATCATCCTCTTCGTCCTCATACTCGGCATAAATGTCGTATATGTCCCTGCTCAGCTCCTGCATGGAGTTCCATGTCTTCACACAGCTTTCTTTGGCGAGTGGATAAACCGTTTCAGAGGGTCTTCGATTTGCATCCAAGTCTGTAACTTTGTAGTTGGAGAAGAGACTCTGTCTCCTATTCCAAAGGTTTCCTTCCTTCTTGGTGCTCCCCATGGTGATCACCCTCCTGAACTACACAGCAGACAGAGCACTCTGACCGACCAGCATAACTACTTTCTAATACCTCCTTTACCTAAGCATGGAGGACATGAGCAGGATGCCTCATGGCCCCATTAATGTTGCTGACTGAGAGGATCTGCTTGCTTACAGGACATCTAAATACCATTATCCTCTTCTGAGCTGCCTGGCTGGCATGACGTTGGCTGTGGAGTACATGCCAACAAATGGCCATTGAGAATGCACCAACTTTTCTAAAATAATTTAAGATATTAACTTGGAGAGCTTCAGCTAATTTTAGGCTATTTTAAATCATAATGGACAAAAATTGTGTTTTATTCTGACATTATTTAAGAATGCATGGCCACTATGTCATGCATTAATCTTTTTGAAATCCCCAAGGATTACTTGACAAGTCAAACTGGAAGGTTATGACTGAAAAACATGATTGTGTGTTAATTTTATGTTCTCTAAAGAAAACTACAGCTCTATGTTGTCCTTACAAAAATTTTAAGTTGTTTTTTTTTTTTTTAAGAATCACACTTTAATTGGGCATTTGTTTACTTTTGGCCATTATTTTTTGTGCTATTTTTTTTTCTTTTGCTTGTGTTGTTTGGTTTCTGTTTTTGTGGTCATTTAAAACTCCTCTGGTGAAGGGAAACAAAAGGAGGGCTGGTGGATAAATAAAAGAGGATAAAGGATTTAAGCATTAGGCTACTTCCTGATTGAGAGAGGGTGCAGGTTTCTTCATTCACGATGTGAACCAAAGCGTCAATGTGTAAAAATAATCTTACATTTTATTATTAAACCTATGTAAAAGCAGCAGTAAGGCTATGGACACTTCATGACACCTTACCTAAGAGGCAGTAGTAATTCAATCAACTGGGGTTTGACTTAGAGGAAGTCCTGTATGTAACAAAACTTTGTTTATCATTGAATCCTCTTATTGACTATCAAATTATTTCCTCTGCATGTGATTAGCAGCTCAGGCTGGCCAGAGATGGCGTTCTGCAAGGATGCTGGCTGATTACATCACCAATATTAACCTTTGAAACTTTACCATTGTTGTGCCTGACATCTGTGAGTGGTTAAAACAATTAACATTTAAAGCTGTTATCTTTAAGTACAGCTGCAAGACTTAAGATAGTCTTGTTAGTGTGTCTTTAGAACAACAGCTAAACTGGAGCTGACATGGAAACAGGGTCACATCACAGAGAAAATGGGGAACTGGGTGATTTTTAGCTTTTAAAAGTTATCCTATTTGTAAACTAATGCTGGAAATGTTAACAAAACACACCCTTATCTAGTCAAGCTTTAGCATGAATATTAAATCATTGCAGCTTATATTCATTACCACATTCATTCATTGTGACTAAACTTTTTGAGGTAATTGTTTTCAGATTGGGCCATTTAATAAGTCAGTTTTCCTATTAAATTCAAATTATATTGCCAGAACTTATAAAAAAACAAAACAAAAACAAAAAAAACATTTACATCAGAAATGTAAATTTTTCCACAATTGTTCTTAAAACAGTCCTAAAACCAAACTAAATGGTGGCCCCTGTGGATTGGTTAGCTCATTCTGAGCATTTCTTTATTTTATTTTATTTTACTTTTTGCAGGAGAAAAAAGTAACATCAATATATATTTTTGTCCTTGTATTTCACACCAATTTAAATGGTCTGCTCTTAAGGTCTATGGCCTCCTTTCAGTCATTAATATCTGCAAGATTTACGGATCAGATTTGGTAAAGTCTCTTCAAAACTGCTTAGTAAAACAGCAATAATCACTTCTGTGTATTCCTCCCACCAAGCAAAGTTACATTCAAAAGATGCTGAAAAGACAACTATGTCAGGCATCTAAACCACGTTTTGATTTGGTTGAAAAGTGAAAGGTGAAAAGCCGTCACTTCAGAGACATTGAAAATAGGTCTACACGAAGACGCCCATCGACATCCCAATTTGGTTGAAAGGTGAAAAGTGATAAAAGCTACACAAAGGGATAAAAGCTGTCATTTCTAGGATACGATTCAGTTCAATTTTATTTGTATAGCATCTGTTACAATGTCAATTGTCTCTAGGCGCTTTACAGAGACCCAGAGCATGACCCCCGAGCAAATATGTTACAGTTGAAACCAGAAGTTTACTTACACTGTGCAAAAGGACACTATTCATTTTTCTCTCAATGTCGGAAGTCAAATCAGACTAAACCTCTACTGTTTCAGGATTCAGTCAAGATTACAAAAATTATTTCATTTTGGTAAATGCCACAATAATGAGAGAGAGAATTTCTTTGAGAATTTGATATTGTTTTCTTCTCATTGGATACTGAGTTATTTGTCTTACCTCAAAGTTTAGGGCAAGTAATTTCATTGGATATAAAGTTATTTACATTACCTCACAATTTTAGAGACCAATCAGAACCATGTTTATCTTTACTTAGAAGCAGGGCTTCTGTCTCTTCATCTTGTCTGCACAACGTGTTTGTCTTCACTCAAAAAACAGGTGCAGGTGTGGGCGCGCCAAACAATCAGAACCATGTTTATCTCCACTCAGGTATTCTGTCTGTAACTTTGAACTGCGCTGCAAGCCCAAGGAGATGATGGGCACCAGAAGTTAGTGAAGAAAAATGGACACATCAATCCCAGCTAAAAAGAGACAGGTTTTCAGCGTCTTCTTTTGAGCTAAATGTGGGCCACGACCGATCGACATCCTCTAAACATCTACTCTGAACATCCTCTAAACTAATGGTTCTCAACTGGTCTGGCTCTGGGACCTACTATTACCCCTTAATAAGAAGCCAAAATGAGGAAAGTTTTCAGCTTCTGAAATTTATAAATCAAAAGATGGTACAATTTAAACTTACCATAGTACAGCATATCACCGTATGCCAGCATGAAAAAAAAGAAATGATAAACCAAAACGAGCACTGTGCCTGCCACTTGGGAATCAATAAAGTATTTTTTTTTATTGAATAGTTTTATATTTAATTACGTCTTTTGACTAATTTCCATTCACCAAATAAAGCACAACTACCCTTGTGCTCTGGTGACTTAAATGTACAGTTGCAGTGAACAAATCAGTGAATGAGCAGTGAGAAATGATGCTTTCCCCTGCAGATGGCAGTATAACAGAGAGTCAACTCCCACACAGATTCATAAGTCGCTGAGGGAGTGTGTGGAGTGTGTGTGTTTGTGTATATATATATATATATATATATATATATATATATATATATATATGA